>PVKM010038301.1:0-14131 GCA_004027735.1 Carollia perspicillata
CCAGTGATTTTACAGACTCATTTCACAAATATGATACTCTAGTTTTCAAAGTGACTCCATAAAACATAAGTGGAACTTAAACTCAAAACTTTGGGTATCTACCAGGAGATACCTCAGTAAGCCAGTATTTCTAAATAGAATCAATATTAAAATATAGTCTGTGTCTGTTCATGAGATTAATAGGAATCTTAGTTGTACTGTCTCTAAATCCGGCCCTGGCTGGTGGATTGAGCACGGGCCTGCGAACCTAACAATCGCGGTTCAATTCCCAGTCAGGGCATATGCCTGGGTTGCAGGCCAGTTCCCAGCAGGGAACATACGAGAGGCAACCATACATTGATATTTCTCTCCCTCTCTCCTTCCCTTCCCCTCTAAAGATACATAAATAAAATCTTTTAAAAAATAAATCTGTAACATTTCTCCAATATCAGTAGTTTTTATAGCTGCTGAAGAAGGTTTCTGAATTCTTGTAACTCGAGAGGCATTGGCACAGGCACTGCGGAGGCAGTGGGAGTGACCCCCTCATCCCGAGACAGGCAGGGTTGGAAGTGTAGCTCGCACTACCGTTCACGTGTATGCAGGAAATGTATTCAGACTGAGGAAGCTGGGTCCTTCCTCCCTCCCCTTCCTCTGTCTCTCTCCCTTCCTATAATGACCTGAACTAGAAAAGAAGAAGGGCTTTTACTTTGACTTTTCTTATGTCATATTTTCTCACTACTATGGGGTTGGCTCACCTGACATGGGAAGATGAGGGCATTTAGAAAACCTGTTCTCGAGACAACAGCCTGAATTATAAGGCTTGAGTCTGACTTACTTTGAATTTCAAAAACTGAATATTACCTAGATCTCTACCTTTACATTCCCAGTAAATGTTATAATTTACCCCCAGGAAAATGCTTGTATGATTGATTGATAAAATCCCTGTGTTTGGAAAGGGAAAGAGGAAAGCCAGATTATTAAAAACCAATTAACTCTCTTACACATGTATATTGGTAGAGGATGACTCAAGTGCCCCTCCATTAAAAAATACACACTATGTATTGTAATTGGGTGCTGAGCTGCATTGGAAACTAATCATTAGTTTTTGTTCTTCTTCAGAGAGACTTTGGATGACCTCTAACTGGCATTCTGTGTAAGAAGTAGGAAGGTTGGGGGCCATTACAGAGAGCGCCCGACAGGAATACAAGGGGCATTTTACAAATTCACAGAGTTAAAAACCAGTCATGTCATTTTCTGCAGTATGAACATGTGCACACATAGGCACACATATACTCAATAGCCCAAGACAGCGCTAAGCCTAATCATCATACTGATCCCTCAGTTTCCGGTGAGTGCTAGTTGAGGAGAAAATCATTCTAAAGAGAAGGGTGAGGCAAAGGCGAAGGAAAAGGGCTTTAGGATTTAAAATTTTTTTCAGATGTCATTTTCTGGGGTAGCCTCTGGAACCTTAACTTTCTGTTTAAAATTCTTACTATGTGTTTATTTAAATAGTGTTTGAAAAGCTGTCAAATTGAAAAATAAAAAAAAATACATATATCTTTGGATGAAATGTCTCATGGGACAGAACTTTAATCTCCCTATTGGGAGATTAAAGCACCTCCTGAACCAGGTTTGTAAAAAGTAAACTTAGACTTTGCATTTAAGTTAATTAAGCAAAACCTGGTCATTCGGTCTCTGCTGGGCTAGGAAAACTTGGAGATACTTCCTCAAATAACTGAGATTCAAGGTAAAAATTCACCAAGTAAATGGTGCTCTCCAGTGAATCCCAAGTGACAATGACATCTGTCTGTCTGTTTCAGTGCACACAAAGAAAGGAATGCAAGGGACAGTGGAAATCCCTGTCTTTTAGACTTGAGGGTCTGTCTAAATATACAATGGCAAAGGGGAGGCTTCAAACGAGCAAGTCACCAGCAAGGTATGTAATATCTGGTAATAGTAACCCCCTCAAGTGGTCGAATCCTTCATGTGCTTTGATAAGTTTATTAGATCTGAGAAACGCCCTCTCAAGGCTCAGGTATAGACTCTCTGCAGGGTTTGTGCAAAGTTGCAGGTGTACATGCACATGTGGTTTGCCTGGAGAATGAGTGCATTGCTTTTATGAGATCCTTGGACTGTGAAACACCTCTGATAGAGTAAGAACACATCTTAGGATAAAGGTTTAGATACATTGAAAAGGCAATAGGGATGCTGACAATTGTTGACCACTCACAACATCCCAGGGACCTGCTGAGTCACCAGCCCCTAAAGTGGGGTGTGCACACCCCAAGGGTCAACAAGACAACCCACTGACATATGGGAAGAAAACATTGAACTCCTATTTATCATTATTGTAACAAAGAGAAAAATGTTCCTGATTGGTATTTAGTGTAGGGATTTACCCAAATACTGTCTCCCTCAATCCACGTGTTAGACTGAGTGGTCCTAAGAGGTGTGGGGATTCCACAGGTTGTCTGGGCATTTTGGCACTGACCCCATCATTTGCTTGCTCATTTTCTAGTTTATTGTGACATGCAGTTTACTTGAACCAAGATAAATTGATGTACAGGCTACATTCTTTAAACAGTTGAATTTTTTTAATACTTTGTCACCACATGACTGTGACTGAGCTACTGAAAATCTCTGGTCCTCTTTCTCAATCTGTAAAACTGGAATAATAATAATACCTACCTCACAGAGTGGTTATGAGGATTAATTAAGAAGATAGATGTCAAGAAGACACCTACAAATCTTATAGCTGTCCACTAACGCTCTCACATTATCTCCTAGAAATGTTACCAGAATTACTGAGCTTAATGATGAATTGCACAAAATACATGTCCCATGTTCGCTAGGACTTTTTTTTCTGATATTATGTGGTTATCAATAATATGCTATCTAGCTTTTTTAAATCTATCTAACTTTTTTTAAAAATCACATTCATTTATACCTTCTAGATAAATATGGCTACATAATGAGAGAGAGAGAGAGAGAGAGAGAGAGAGATGTGTTTTACAAAAGAAATCTCTGGTATGAAAAGATCATTTTAAAAAATAAAGATGTCAGAAGAGTTTTTATTACCATGTTCTTTTGAATATACTATGTTACCTACCAAAACTTTTAAATCTAGAAATGAATCCAGAAACAAAATAGTCTTATCCATTTATAAATCTTCCAAATGAAGAATTTCAATGTTTTCAACCTGTTCAGTAAAATGTAATGATTTCTGATTATTTTCAAAAATAACTGACTGAAGCCAGAGAATGATTACTAATTAATTCTTAACAAAAAATGCCCATACTTGATATATAGGTTGTAAATTTTTGTAAGGATAGCCAGAAATTAATTTATTTTACTTGGATGGTCATATCTTAATGAAATATATTTTAGGCTGTGCTGTTCACTAAAACAAGGTGGAAACATTCAAATAAATTACATCAAGGTAGTAAAGCAAGACTTTAAAAATGATTTTCATCACATTGCTCTTTTAAAACCATTAGTTCAATATAACAATATAAATGACATTTAAGTATCATAATAATTTCCCCTAGTGCAAAAATATGTTCTATATTACTAATAAAACAGAATAAAAATCTTAAAAAATCTATTTTCATCACTAAAATTTCCATTTTTGTGTATGTTATATAATGTATATATCTTTGTTTAGTGGCACATTAATTTACAAATGCATGTATATTTCATGTATGTAATGAAATAGGCACGTTCAAATTTTTTTTCCTGATGAGGAACAATATCAAAGAGGTTGGGACTGAAGCTGTAAGAACTTGACATCTATCTTCTTAATCAATCCTCATAACAACTCTGTGAGGTAGGCATTGTTGTTATTCCAATTTTACAGATTAGGAAAGAGGACCAGAGACTTTCAGTAGCTCAGCAACTTGCTTGGAGTGAGTAGATGATTGAATGGGAATTTGTAAACCCAGGCATCTGACAGCAGAGCCCACATTCTGACCACTGTACTCAAGCAATGTCTTAGTAGGTGACATGCTTAAAGGCCCCGGAAAGGCTCAAGGTTAAGTCAAGTAGTGTTGATAACAGTGTTTGACAATTAGGTGCCAAGTTTTACTTAGGTGCCCATGTCTTTATGTCTCACTTTAATTGTGCATCAGTATCTATTTCAGTCCAGGTAAAAGGCTGAAGGGGTGTGCTCATTATTTCCTCTGTTGCCTTCTCCTATGGGAAAACCTGCAGTCTGGAACACAAGGCACTAACCAGAGCAGCACAGATCAGCTGCTGGCTGTATGTCCTAACTGCAGGCAAAGAACTTAAAACAGTTACTTTGTTAATGTCCATGTAAACTCAAGTCCCCAAAAGTAACAGCAATATGACACCTATAAATCTTATAGCCATCCACAGAGTTGATGGGGAGGCATCTGATCAGATCTTTGCTCTATCAAAAAACATTTCCACAAGCTTTTATACAGTCAATTTATGTATGATGTACAGGACCTTCTGAAACTTTGGTTACTCTGTGATGGGCAGTGCTGATGGCGATGGGGCCATTATTGTCCATCATGTCAATGCATGCTCTTTAACAAGGAGATTACTGACAAGACGGAGCGTAATGACAATGAGGAAAATGTGGAAATGTTCGTATCATATCAGCTCACCGTCCACTGCCTGGCTAAGTTCGGCTTGTTACAGAACCCTCATAGGCTAGCAAGCTGAGGCCACATATCTCAATGAAATAACCCCATCAGTTTTATTTTATTCTTATTTTCAAAATATACCCAAAGGCTCGAAGCACTCTAATGTGTCAAGTTTCAGACAGCAGTGAATTTCTGTGGCAGTTATAAGCCCCTGTAACAGAGTCTTATAATGGAAAAACTGACAGACCCTTAATTATAGCTGCCCTAACAGGAGTCACCATGATGAAAGCCAGCTTAATAAACTACAATTTGGACCAATTATGTGGGGCTGCTACAATCTCCAATAAGCCTGATGTTCATCCTGACCTAAGAATTTGTACGCCTCAGAGTGTAGGCATCGGTGGTTTCTAAATGGGCTCCTTCTACCTGAATGGAGGCTATGTGATGAATCCAGCTTCCTGGTTTTGACGGCCAGGTCCCTGTGCCTGTGAGATTAAATCAGTGAGTAATTGCAATAAGACTTGTCAGCGAAGGAGGAGAGAATCAGTGGTGGATCATGGGTGAAAAGTGAGTTCTCCACCAGCCTGCCAACGGAGAGTCATAGTCAGCAGGCATAAAAAGGCAGTCAAATTGCGGCTGAAAGAGAGGAAGGGCAGCTCGAGTATGCAATCAACACCTGCACATTTATAGATCCAGGGGGTCAGGCACAGTGCCAGGCCTAGGGAAACAATATTTCCCCTAAGGAACTGATAGTTAGTGAGAGATAAAAATGTCAAGAAATAAATATATGTTTTTTGCTTTACTACCTACTGAGGTGAAATATAATGGGAGTGCAGTGTACCTTGATTTCTCTATACCATTTACCACCCTATCACCCCTCTACCCATCGATCCATCTACCCACCCACCCATCTCTCCACTCATCCACTTATTAAAGATCTCGTATGTTGGGGGGGGGGTGGACTGGGATGGGAGTAAAAGACAGAAAACTGTACTTGAATAACAATTAAAATAAAAAAATTTAAAAAAAAGATCTCGTATGTGTCAAGCCCTCTTTTCTTCTGGCACTCAATACTTTCTCCTCCAAACAAGCATATCTTCTCCCAGCTTTCCTATTACTGTTTGAAATCTTCTGCCAGCCTTCTTCCATTCACACCTGCATCTCCATCAGTTCCGAATACCAAGTCTTCCCCTCATTGAGCTTGTGGCTCCCATTTCCTCCGTCCCGTTCCTGCAGCTACCACTCCAGTCCAGGCTCTGAGGTGATGAGCACAATACCTGGGGCGTATGTGTACTCAGTGTTTGGCTTGGAATTGAATTAGCTCCCACATCGATCTTGAAGGAGCTGGTCTCTCTGCTTCCTCTCACTCTTTATCACATCAGCCTGCTTCATTTTTCTACAAATCCTCTTTCGATGGTATAATAATTAGTTCCATATGTTTAGGAACAGTACCTTGTCTGCTGCTGACAAAGGAAGTTCATGCCTACATGGACTGTATCCTTTTCTTTTTTATTAATGCCAGTAAATATGTGTTGAACGAATGGATAAATAAATGTTTCCTCAAAGTTCAGCCCAGTCTCATCTCCTCCATAAAACTTTCCATGACCTCCCTTTCTGACCTCTGAAAGATTGATACAAATTTCCTCTGTGTTCCAATAATATCTAGAACATAACCCTATTAAAATGCTTACAAAAGTGCATTCTAATCAAAATTGACTTGTCAATCTGCCACTCTTGTCCTAAGAACCCAAGGGCAGGGATAGCCTCTTCCATTTGACTTTTTAACCCTATCCCTAGTGCCTTTCACAGGGTGAAGCACATTTCTTTTTGAAATGACTTGTTAAGTAAGTGAATAAGTAAATGGGTTACAGAAATAACTATGAGCTGGAATCATATGCACGAACTTTGGCTACCAGTACATTCAAAGAGTAAAAAAATGTCATCACTTAAGATAAATGAGTTTTTGATCAATTTGGCTGTCACAACTACGAAACCACTTTGAACATAAGCTTGGTGTTTTCAACGGAAGAAACACAGATGTCCGGACTGACACCTGTTTTGACTCAGGCCAGGAATAGGCTTGAGACCCCTGGTGTAATATATGCTCTGGATCACTGTGCTCGGAAAGCCTTTCAACCAGGTTATACAGGAACCATTTGCAGACCCTCAGCCTCGAGAGTGCCCTGGGGAAAGCACCTGCACAAAGAAGTAAGGAGGGAGACGCTGGGGGCAGGCACGGTGCCCTGAGAACAGTGTTGTTGACTGAAACGACACAGGCTTGAGTGGACATCCGCAGTTTATGAGATATGGGTTTCTGGCATTTATCTGTTTTATCTGGCTTATGGAATTGACCATTGATTTAGCTAGATCAGACTCAGTAACCAGAGGCATCATCTTCCAAGATAGGATCTCAAGGGTTTGCATGTGACTTGTACTTAGAGCGAAAGCTGCTCTTCCTTCCTTCCTCTCTTTGTACAAACTTCCCCTTTCTCCCTTCCAACCCTTCTTTCCTGCAATCCTCCACTTGTTGAGCACATAGTATATTTTAGGCTCAGAGCTTGGTCCGGTAGAGAAAATAGTATGAGTATTTGCTCCCAAGAAATGTAGGATCTATTTGGAGAACTAATTAAGTGCACGTACGAGAATAACAAAGGCACGTGAGGTGCGAGCTACAGGAAAGGTTCTGAGGAACTCTTTCACAAATATATTGTGAACACCTACCTGATGAAGGCCTGTGATGGACATTGGGAGTAGAATGATAAATAAGGTAATTCCTGATCACCGTATTCATTTCCAACCTATCGAGGAAGACTGGTCTATAAATATATCATTGTAAAATGAGCAGTGTTAAGAAATATGCTCCAGAAGGACAGAGGACCTATTTCTTACTCGATTGGGAATTCAGAGGCAGCTTCCTGAAGGGATGGCACCCGAGCAGAGCTGTTATTGATTTAACTTAGCTATCACGCAGCACTTATTGTGTGCCAAACACTGTTCAGGACACTGACCATATAGTAGCTCGTTTAATCCTCATAGCAATCCTATAAGACAGGTACTGTTACTACTTTTATTTTACCAGTAGAAAAACTGAGGCATAGAGAGGTTAAGTAACCTCTCTATGGGTGCCTGAGGTCACACAGCTTATAAGCTTTAGAGCTTGGGTACAAGCCCAGGCAGTTTGGTTATTGCATCTAGTGACTATGTCACGCAGCCTCCAGCATTCAAAAACACCACAAGTAAGATTGGAAGGCAAACCAATATGGCAAAATATTTTCATCACACAGCAGTGTTAATGCCATAATTTTTTTCAAATTACTTTTTAAAAGTTAAACACTGCAATAGACACATGAAAAAAGAACACTAAAAAGAAATTCAAAAAAGAAGACATAAAAACGACTACCAAATACATAGAAATGTTTAACTCCAGTAAAAAGAAAAACAAAATGAAATGAGATCTCCATTTTACCCATGGAGTTGGAAAGTGTCATTTCATTATTGCTATAGCCTTTCTGAGAAAAATTTGGCCATCTACATCAAAATTCTTAAAATGTTGCATATTTTTAAAAAAGATTTTATTTACTTATTTTTAGAGAGAGGGTAAGGGAGGGAGAGAAACATCAATGTGTGGTTGCCTCTCACATGCCCCCTATTGGGGACCTGGCCTGTAACCCAGGCATGTGCCCTGACTGGGAATCAAACTGGTGACCTTTTGGTTCACAGACCAGCACTCAGTCCACTGAGCCACAACAGCCAGGGCAAAATGTTGCCTATCTCTTGATTTAGCAAATGCACTTTCAGGAATGTATATAAAAGAAATTAAAATTTATGTTAAAAAATGTCATCAAAAAAGATATTCATCACGGTATTGCTTATAATTATGTAATATTAGAAATAATGTGCATATCCCAAAATAGACCTATTAAATGACTCATAATACTACCACACAATAGACTTCCATGTAGCCACCACAATTTAATACGAGAATGTATTAAATGACACAAAGTCATTAATAATTTATGACTAAGTAAAAAATATCAAATTATAGAATATTAGTTAAAGCATACCCCACTTTTATAAAAACCATATTTAGTTACTGTGTAGAAAAAAATATCAGTATTTCTTCTCTCTCTGTAGTGTCTTATGTTCTTCACTTTGCTTCTCTGAATTTTCTAATTAAAATGCATTGCCTTTACAATAAGAAGGAAAGGAATGAACACCTCTGTTTTTTTGAGGTGAGTTATTTAGGTGATGAAAATAGAGAAGAACATCTAGACAGAGGAAATAGTGTCAATAATATAGCTGGGGGGAGGGAATAAATACATTGTTTTTGAGAAAAAAAGTGAGAGAGCAGTGGCCCTGGGCATCATGCTAAGGACCACGGCTCAGTTCTAAACATGATGAGCTCCTGACAGGTGCTGAACAGGAAAGCAGAGGGAGGCGGCCAGAGCTCTGCTCCAGAACACGTGCTCTGCAGGCAGCGTGAGCAGGGAAACTTGGTAGGGAGTCCAGGGTTAAGACTCTGCCAGGGGAAAGGAAGAGATGGTGAAGGTCTGAGCTAGATCAACCTAGTGATGGAGCAGAAGCAATGTATTTGGAAAAACAAATGTTTAAGAGGTAAATTAAGTATCTTGGGAGGTGAACTCATTAAGACCAGCGAAGGATAGGGGGCTCTTCGTTAACACTTAGATTTCTGATGAATGTTCCAGGTGGATGACGGCATTTTCACTCAGCCTTATAACACAGAAAAAGGAATAGACTTGTTTAGGAGATATAATGTGTTCCATTGTAGATACATTGAACTCGAGGTTCCCCTGGTATTCAAGATGATGTATTGAACAGTTTAGAATAAGAAGAGATGCTTCCAACATGGGTGACCATGAAAGGTCTTTGCTGAGACATAAAGAAAGGGAGACAAGCAAGGAAATACAGGGTGAGTAAAATTGCTACCGGTCTCAGTGTTCTATGAAAATGAAGGCAGAAGCACAAGATCTCAGAAAGAATCCAGATTGGTGAACACAGCTTGGAAGGAAGAGCAGTTGAAGATAAATCTGAAAAACTTAGAGTCAGACTAAAACACTTTTCCAGGGCTTATTTTGTGTTAGAGAGAGAGAGAGAGCACTTTGTTTTGTTTTTTAGATGCTAGAGGAAATAAAGTTCTTTTGAGACTTTTGGACCACAGAAGTTACACAATGGAATTAGTACTAATTACATTGGCAATGATATTGAACAAAGTAAAATATTCAACCATGGCCAGTGTGGCCTCAGTTGGTTGGGCATCATCCCACAAAGCAAAAGGTCCCCAGTTCAATTCCCAGTCAGGGCACATGCCTGGGTTGCAGGCTTGGTCCCTGGGCAGGGCATGTGCATGAGGCAAGTGATCGATGTTTCCTTGTCACATTGATGTTTCTCTCCCTTTCTTTCTCCCTTCCTTCCCCCCTCTCTAATAATAAACGAAGTCTTAAAAAATAAAAATATTCAAAGCCACCATTTGTAAAACACGTACTGTTCTAATATGAAACTAATATGAAAACACTTCCCATGAATGAAGCATTAGTTTTATTTATGATTAACAATAATTCTATGAAGAAAGTATTAACACCCTCATTTTTATAGATGAGGAAACTGAGGCACAGGGAGGTGAATAAATTTGCCCAGGGCCACACTGCTGGTAAGTGGCAGAGGGCTGACTTCAAACTCAGGTCCGTTAGACTACCAAGTTCACAGAAGTGACTAGTAACAACGAGATCTAAGAAGGCTCCTTTAAGACATAAAAGTCTCAGCTGAGACTTGAATGACAATAAGAAGCCAGCCAGGTGAAGATCAGTAGGAGGAATCCAGGCAGCAGGAACAGCTAGTCCAAATATCAAGAGGATAAAGCTGCTTGTGATCGAAGACTAAAAAGACCAGTGTGACGCAGGCAGAGAGGGTGAGGAAGGAGTGGGTATGAAACAAAGGCACAGGGGTAGGCAGAGCTGGATCCTGCAGGACTGAGAACTGGATAATGGGTTTGGGTTTTACTCCCAGTGCAACAGGAACCCACTAGCAGATCTTGGACAGGGGAGGGTCTGATTCATGATTTTAAAAGATTACTAGACACATGAGGGTGTGGTGCAAGGATGGAATTCAATGAAAAGAAATAGCAAAGGGGAGGGAAGTCTGAATGCATACAGTAAAAGTTTCATGTAGAAGATGATGACGGTGATCAGTGTCTTGCAAGGTTTTGGACAAGAATTTTAAACTTTACTCAATGGGAGAACTGAACAATTTTCAGCAGAGTGGTGACAAGATCAGATTTGCAGTCTAGACACCTCCCTTCAGCATCTCTGTAGAAAATAGAGGGGCCAACTGGGATCTGGGAAACCAGTAAGCCAGACAGGAAATGGTGGGAGCCTGAGAAGGCAGGGGAAACAGAGAGGTCCACAGAGAGAGCATTTGAGAACAATTAAGACAGAATAGCCTTCAAGATGTCAGCAGTGTATATATAGAAAAATTTGGGGTACTTTCTGTCTTCTGGAATGACTGACTGAATAGAGGATGGTGATTGAGAATATAGAAAGAAAATCAGGTTTTCAACAAAAAAAATGTTGTTTACAGTTTGGACACAGTGACTTATTTATTTAGGGGTCATCCAAGTGGAGATATTCTGGAGAGAGGGTGGAGATAAGGGTCAGGAGTTCAACAGAGTTTGGAATCAGAGATGAAGATGTGGGAATTATTCATCTAAAGGTGGTGACCTAAAGCCCTGGATGCAGAAGAGGTCATCCAGGGGCAGGGTGAGAAGAGTAGACCCATGTTACCGAAGGGCATCTCCTGGGGGACCTACTGACATTTTGGGGTTGAAACAGAGGAAGGATAAATTGTGAAAAAGATTGAGAAAGACTGTCAGAGAGATAGGAGGAACATAAAAAGAGAACAGTCAAGTAAAATAAGACAAAAATATGAATTAGATGGAGCAATAGAGACAGACTCATAAAGAGAGAGGGCTGGCTGACAGCTCTGACAGTGGGAGTGTGGAGGGATCAAGAAAAAAAGAGAAAAGAACTCATGGACATGGACAACAGTGTGGTGACGGCAAGGGGAGGGCAGTGGGTGGAGGTGGAAGAGGGTGTAGGGGGAATAAATGGTGATGGAAAAATGCAATTTAAAATCATGTAAAAAAATAAAAGTAAAGTAAGTGGTAAGAAGTTTCATTGAGTTGCAGAAAGTGCAGACAGGGACCGCAGACTGCACTTTCAAAATGCTTTAGTGGGGAGGGAAATTGAAATATGAAATGGAGGCTAGAAGGAATGTGGGACCCAGAAAAGGTGTTTTTCAAAGAAGCAGAAATGATAAGTGTAGCTTTGAGCTTTTGGAGTAGAGCTAACCTAGAAAAAAGGGCTGAATATACTGGAGAGAGGTGACTGAAGATTGCAAGTCCTCTGGAGGGAGGGGAGCGTGCGGGACAGGCAGAGAGGCAGAACACGGTGCCTTCTCCAGTTGCCCCTCTCTCTTGAGCAGTTTCTTCTGTGTGCTGATCTTTGGGCAGCTGGCACCAAGTTTACATTGTGACATTTTAGCCTCATTGACTATTACCGACGAACTTCAGTTTTTCCATCACATTTTCTCTCTCTCTCCCCCGCCCCTCATTTTCATTATGCAACTCCCCCGGCAACCTGCAACCCCAGTCAGCTGTAATCCACTATGCTCACCTCAAATATCTCAGACATGCGATTTCTCCTTCCAGTGAATGTGGGCGGGGCAGGGTCTCTGGATGAGGCAGAGCCCTTGCTGAGTTGGTTTTCATAGATGTAGGGAATGCACATCTTATCCCTAATTTTCACTTCCTCTAAAGTAAGTATTCTTATCTCTGCTTTTCAAATGAGGAAACTGAGGCTCAGAAAAGCTTAGTGATTTGCCCAAGGTCATGCAGTGGGTATTGCAGTTGAGGTGGATTCAAAACTCCAGCCTGTATAACTCCAAAGCCCACTCTTCCTTTCCCCTTGTTGTGGGAATCCTGTTGCTGTGGATTTAAGGATTAAGAGGCAAGGAGGCCTGCACAGAGGTTTTGGCAGAAACCAGACCTAAGGGGATACATGGGCAGTGACAGTGGGATTGGAGAGACACGGATGGTGTGGCTCTCGGAAGCTTGTTTTAGGTCGGATGCACAAGACTTGGTCCTGGAGAGTTGTGGGGTAAACTGCTTGAAAACTGTGTGCAGAAATGGCATCGTCTGTGCCCCAGATCTTGGTTTCTAAATAACATTCCAGCCTTGGCTGATTTCATAGCTGGGGCAGAGAAAGTACAAGGTGAACCTAGGATGTCTTATTGTGCCAGAAAGCAACGCAGTGCTCAAAGATTAATGAGATCATGTCAAAAGGACACAGGAAGCCATAGGAACTGGCTTGAAGGAATCTTCACTGACCGAATTGGAGACAATTTGAGCAACCTAAAGAATAATGAGTAAATAAGACAAAAAGAGTTCGTGAATCCAAGATGACATGGGGAAGGAAGGAACAAAAGGAGGCAGCAGCTATGCTGTATAATAAATGTGGAAGAATAATATAATTAGAAAATTACCATTTTGCAATATAATTAGTGATTTTAGGCAAGCATTTCTAATGGATGCTAAAACCATTTGGTGGGGAAGAGAATATTAACACAGACTTAAAACATCTCTACAGAACTCCTATTAATTACAAAAGTAAAAATGTATTTTTATAATGGAGATATATTGTGAATACCAAGTAAGAAAGTTAGCAAAGACAAAATGGTCAGGATGTGCCTCTTTAGGGATACAAAGGGAAGCACATAATAAGCTTACATAATATGCTTGCCATATGTTTAACCTGAGTCTAAAGATGAGGAAATGAATATAGGGTATGTATTATTCTACAACACAATTGGCCTGGATGTTCAAAGATTCAGTATCTTAAGCACAAAAAAAATGGGCAGGGGAGTAGTTATTCTAGCCTAAAGGGAACTGCAGAGACATATCAACCAAATATAAAGAGTGAGACTTACTTGGATCCCAGAATTTTGAAGACCATAGGTCATTTAAGGATAATTGGAGGAATTTGTACATAGAAGACATTTTAAAAGCAATCTTAGGGCCTTCTTGTTCCTGGTCCTGCATGTAAGGAGATTGAAATTCAGTCCTCCATCCTAACAACAAGATAAAAGCTGAATAAACTGAAAACTTAACAACTTGTCTTAGATCTAAAAATAAAGGAAGGTCAGAGGGCGTACTGCTGCCCCAAGACTGGAGAGGCAGACAGGTGGCCACGACTACCCAAAGCAGAAAGCCCAGGGGCAGAAACCTCGACAGGAGCTGGTGCCAATGCAGGAAAACTGGCGAACTGCTAGAGGCTCCATGTGGAGAGAAGTCTGAGAGTCAAACACCCCAGGGACCCCTATCAGAAGGCCCCATACTTTTTTGAATTCAATGAGGTTCTCACAATGAAGATCACAGAAATATCCCTTTTGCTTCCAGCAGGGGGAAGAGAAAAGTAACTATTTTAGAATACATTAGAGCACTTAACGAGATCTTCCCACAGAATAAACTAATT
>PVKM010038302.1:0-14150 GCA_004027735.1 Carollia perspicillata
CCATCTTCTTCTTTCTCTAAACATCAATAACAATATATCCTTGGATGAGGATTAAAAATAACAATAACAATTTTTTCAAAAGATCTTGGGAATGGCTAAAGAAGTTGATATCATCCGTAGCTTTGGATGTGGCATTTACTTTTATAATAAATATTATTTTCTGTAAGTTCAATGAGTGACATCCTTGATTTTAATAGAAAAGGAGGTCCCTGTTATAATGATTGATTTTCAGCACCAATAATACAAGTTACGAAGATTCAATTCCTGTATGTGTAGATAATCACAGATATTTAAGAGCAAGTCTACACTTGTCAATACAGTCCATTGTTTCGGAAATCACTTTATCTTGTCCAGTATCTGCAGGAAAGAAATAGGCAAGAGTGTGAATTTTCCCCAGAAAATCCTCAGGATTTACAGCCTTGAAACGCATTTTGAGATTCTTTCAGCTTCCACATCCCAACTGATCAATGTAGAATTACAAAGAGATGTAAAGAAGAGACACAGAATTACAAAGAGCATAAGCTCTTCTGCTGAGGGCTCTGGATGACCCACAGAGTGCCCCCGGTTCCTGCCCGCAGTGTAGGAAGCAAGTCACCTGACTTTCAAAGAGAATTTCAGATTGACAGCTTTCAAGGGAATTGGTATATATGTCAGTCTCTTAGATACAGCAATTAAACCAGAAATCTTCAGATTTCTAGAACATGTTGTGTGTGGCTTGTGGTTAGGTATCAAAGGCAAAGTCTTCACTATTCTGTTTGAACAAGCATCTGACTGCTGGAGAGCTCCCCACTCTAGCTCCACCCTCTTCTGCCCTTTACTCGAGAAAGATGGAAGCTGCGAAACACCCGATTTTAGCTGAATCATTCACGTGAAGCCCCATGAAAAGCTCAAAGGAAGTTAACCCCGGCGACACCTGTCTTCTGGGGCCTAGACACTTCTAACCTTTCAGAAATTGATTTTTCTGAATTTAAAAATAAAAAAGGTAAGTTCGACAAATACTGTGAAACACTTTCTGATTGATGACTTTATTTCATTTTTAGAACTAAAACTCTGCCAGAAAATCAGAGAGTGAAATTATCAGCCACAAAATTACTCTGTATTTCTATTTGGAATATACATAGGCTGACAGTCATCATCTCAATCTTCCTTATTTCCACTAATAACATTTCCTTTGAGGCTGCTAGCTATTTTGCAGATGTATTTGTTGTTGCAAAGACCAGCAATGGAAACTAAAAGTAAGTTACACTTTAGAATGCTCAGATTGATTTCCACTTGTTTATAATGTCAACAAACTAATTTAATTAAATATTTTAAGGAGTCCCAGTTCACTGAGATTATGACCTAAGACTTTATATAACCACAAACATGTCAAGTTTTCTGATGCTCTAATAAGAAGCCTTGGGCCTAACAAAGGAGATCAGAGTTCACGTCCCAGTTTTAGAATGATACTGCTATCAGATAATATTCCAGAAGTCACAGTACCTGTAGCCTCAGTTTCTACATGAAAAACAATTATCTGTAGGGCCTCATCAAGCTTTAACCCATTTGTTCTAACATATTAGGAACATTTTAAAAATCTACAGCACAAAGATTAAATTTTAACACACTTTTTAAATTCAGAACTAATACTCCTCAATAAATACTTCATTTGAATTATAAGCAAAGCAAAATGAGGATGCAAGTGAGAGAAAATGTAGATGGTTATTTTCCATATTCTGAGAGCTCCAGTGAAATTCCATAACAACTGTGGAAGAAAGCTGGCATTCCCTTACTTCCTCCAGCAAATGTGACAAGGAGCCACGGGGTTTGGCCACCCATACTCTCCATCCCTGCCATGCCAAACTGACAGAGCATTTGTGCAGAGGGGCACTCGGAAACCACCAGGACTGTCAGCGCATCTGTGCTTCTGGAGCCTTTTCCAGACCAGGCTGTGTGGGACTTCCACCCTGCACAGCAGCTGGACCGCACATCCCTGGCCCCCATCCCATGAAGACTACTATGGAAATAGGGACTTTAGGGACACCTCATTCCTCTTCCAAATTCAGAGTCTGGTTACCCACAATCCTCGTTGGACAAAGATCAGTAGAAACTCTTGTGCTGAATGTACCCACCCATCACAGTGTTTTTTAATGTAACTCAACCAAGTTAACTGTTAACTCAGGCAGGGGGAGGGGAAAGGGGAGCTGGAAATAGTTGGAGGAGAAAACTTTGTGCCCCAAAATCTTCAACACTTAGGGAAAAGGCTCTTTTGTTAATTATTAGATGTTGCCTATTAACAAATTGAATGTTTCAATATCTGCTAATCATTTAAGAAGTATGATCTCACTGAGACTATTTGATCCAATGAGGTAAATGGATTATTCCTCTCTGGAGAGTTAGATTTCAGCAAAGTCAAACCCAATTTCAGCTGCTATTTTGCCAACAGCTTCGTTCCATCTCTCTCTTGTGCTTACAGTGCTATGCTCAGTTATGTCCCAGTTCAGAGATACTGAGAATCCTGTGACTGAAAAAAAGTAAGTCCTGGATCTAGGGGGATCCCTTCTTAAGTCTCAACCCAAAGTTAGTCTCTAGCTCTGATGGCAGCACATGGGCTGTTTCTTTGGATGCCTTGGTTCAGTCATCCATTCAACAAGCATTTGAATGCCCATGTAATGCCCTGGGGAAATAATCCAATGAGGTGACAGAGTCTCTGTCCTTATGGACCAGTACGCAAAGACACACCAGAAGTGGCAATTGCAATGGCGGAGGTGTGTACTGGGTACACATAAGGGGCAGAGCCTCTCTACATCTGCCTGGTGGAATCGGGGAAAACTTGATGGAGAAAGTCTTAGGTGAAGGCACACTAGACAGTTGAGTAGGCATGTGTCTGAGGAACTAGTTTGGGGACATGCGGTGTGACAGTGAAATCTTAGGAAAAGAGTATGAACAAAGACACAGAGATATGAGGGAGTTTACTGTAAGTTCAGAGAGTGTGCAGCAGTCTGTGATGATAAGGTAGGCGGGAGCCAGATAATGCTCCCCAATTCAGACTTTTGCACGTGGAGGGCTCCCTCCATTTCCTTTGGATAACTCTACCAGGCCCACCTTATAGACAGGCAGAATGCAAGGTGTGAACCAGATCCTGTGGTTCAGGCATATGTACTGAGGTGAGGAGAGTGCCCCCCATCACTAGAGGGTGGAAATGGGAAATAGTTTGGAGGTTCCAACAACAACGTTTACACAGCAAAGTTTAATGAACGCTCGTAAGTTTCCCTGGCCCCCTAAAAGTGAAGGGCCTTACTCCCCTTCATACATATTGCATATTTGACTCTCTAAGTCATTTCAGGGCATTGAGCTGGATTGATGTAGTTATCTTGCAAGGCATAAAATGGCATGGAATCACATTTTTCACCTAATTCAAGTTTTAAAAATAGAGTCCTACTACTACTGATTTGCTATAACAGGCAAGGGAGTATGAGCAGGCCAGTAACAGATGTTTGTGAAAGGGATTTAGCCTCAATCACTAAACACGTTGTTGCTGTTACACATGTAACTATGTAGTGGAAATTATTGGGAGAATCCTTACAATCTCACACAGTAGGAATCCAATCCAAGAAATAATGGAACCAGCCATGGCATTTAAATATTTGTCACATGAAATAGGAGAATTTATAATGAATCTCGAAGGGTTAATAACTGTACTTAGTATTCAAAGAGGCCAGAAGACCTACTACATATGAAATCCTGACTTTTACACCTACTTAATAGCCAACTTTGAATGAGTCATATGATCTCTTGGAAGTTTCTTACCCTATCCTTAAATTGAGGTTCAAATTTCTGGTCAAGCACCAAGGAAAACTATTACCTTATTACATTTAATAGCTAAAAATGTCAGGGCTGGGGAGGAAAAATCATTACCTATGTGACTGAATGAGACCCTTATTTTTTTCACTTCACTTTAAATACACACACACACTCACACTCCACAACGACAACAAATTAGAAGACAGAACTAAAATTCAATTTTAATAAGACAAAGAAAAGGCAACAAGCTAAATCCACAAATTAGACAATCATGCCTATGGAGAACAGAGATCAAACATGCACAAGCCTGGTGGAAATCTGAGACTATACTCTCTGCCCTGTTGGGTCTGACTTCCTTCATGGGGTTGCAGCCTGTGGAAAAGAAAGGTAGCAGGTACACCCTCAATACTGGAAACTGAGTGATGCCCTGTTCTGGCTGAGAGCCTGGAACCGTGATATTCCTGCAGTGTAAGAGCTCTAATCTGATAAGTCAGACCTGCTTCTGACCTGTGTATTGCTGAAATCCTCTGATGGGAGAGGTGAGCATATGGATAATTCAAAGGAAAATACCCAATTAAGGTGGCTTTCAAATGAAAATTACAAAGTACACAGAAGAATCTAGCACTGGGAAAGATAGTTATCTAACAATAATTACTGATAGCCAAGAAAATAAAAATTATAAGGCAACTTTAAAGTATCAGTTTATAAAATCTTTAAGAGAAAAATCATTATCTATACGACAAAAACAGGAAGCTATAAAACCATAGCAAATGATAATAAAATCATGCATAAAAATCTTAGAATTTATGTTTTTTAAAAAATATTTTATTTATTTTTCAGAGTGGGGAAGAGAGGGAGAGAAACATCAATGTGTTGTTGCCTCTTGTGAGCCCCCAACTGGGGATCTGGCCCATAACCTAGGCATGTGACCTGACTGGGAATCAAACCAGCGACCCTTTGGTTCACAAGCTGTCACTCAATCCACTGAGCCACACCAGCCAGGGCAGAACTTATCTTTTAAAACATTGATGGGCAGAATAAATGATAAACTGACATAAGTATAGAAATAATTAGTAAATTAGAAGATTTGATTGATTACATCTCTCAGAACACAGCACAGCAGGATAAAGAGCTAAAAATTATGAAAGGAAAGCTGATACATAAACTATACATCGAGGAGCCCAAACATAAATATAAAAAGGTATACCTGAAAATATAATTTCTGAAAATTTTCTAGATTTGTAAACTAACCTGGACTAATTAGCAATGTCTTGCTCTTAGGATAAAATAAGCTAGAAGAGTGTTAACAGAGCAGTATCTCTAATCTTTTCATGTTTGATCTTAAAAATCATAAAGTCAGAATGAAGTTTTGTTATGTATGGACATGTTATGTCATTAGTAATTTGCATAAATCAGAGAAGATTGTATTACATGTCAAGTGAAATGTTGCCAAATAACAAGTGTGTAAACTCTTATTGATAGGTCCCCTCTATTAATCAACTTCACTAGGCCTACTCAGTAGATATCATTCTTCCAAGTTTGTTTTCTTTTTTCTTTTAAAGATTTTATTTACATATCTTTAGAGGGGGAAGTAGAGAGGGTGAGAAATATCAATGTATGGTTGCCTCTCATGCATTCCCTGCTGGGAACTGGACTGCAACCCAGGCATGTGCCCTGACTGGGAATCAAACCACGATCCTTTGCTTCGCAGGCCTGTGCTCACTACACTGAGCTACACCAGCCAGGCCCAAGTTTGTTTTCTCGCTTCAAGTGGTAAGGCACATAATTTAGATTCCTTACCATAAATGTGTTAGATTCAATCAAGCTGAATGGGGAATCTTTCCTAGGAATCATAGTGCCTAGCAAATCCTAGTTTTATAAATAATTAATACAGGACAGTAACCAGCAAAACAGAGATATGAAATGAAGTACTCTGAATCTCTTTTTTAACATTCACCCGAGGACATGCTTATTCATTTTAGAGAGAAGAAAAGGGAGGAAAAAAGAGAGGGAGAGAAACACCTATATGAGAGTGAAACATCTATTGATCGCCTTTTGTCCGTGCCCCAACGAGGAACCAAACCTGCAACCTAGCATGTACCCTGACTGAAAATCAAACCCTCAACCTTTCGGTTTGCAGGATGACACCCATCCAACTGAGCCACACCAGTCAGGGCACAACTACTCTGAATCATTTTGAAATGATCTTCTTTTACACTGGTCTTTAAAATTTAGCATGAATTTTTCTTTGGTGTTTTTCCGTTAGTAAATATCTAGTAGTGATAAAACTCTGTGGAATCTTATTTTGAAGCTAGGCACAGACCCTACGCCATGAGATGAAGCATAGAAGAGAGGAGATGGTGAGTGATTCTCATTCTGATGGATGGTTAATATTAAGAGATTCATTCTTCAGTGGTGGATGGTAATAGAAGGAAAAGAAGGTAGATGTTGGGAAGTCACAGAAAGGTCAGAAAGGCTTGAGCTAATTTTAGAATAGACCCTAAGAGGCTAAATGTTCTTCACTTGGGGGCTACAATAAATTCCAAATCACTGTCAAGGTAGCCTAAAGACTTGACACTGGAAGTTCCAAATTTATATATTTCTTACTCTTATTTTTACCCCAATTATGAGGTAAGATTTACTAAAGAGGTTTGAAAAATGTATCCTCTACTTATATCATGTCAGGAAAGTCTTAAAATATGGCACCTCTCCTGAAAGCCTAGAAAATGGAAACCTCATGAAGCCCTGAAAAATACCATGGACAAAAGAAATTCTGCAGGCAAAAACAACACAAAACTTCCCAAAATATCCTCACTGAAACTTTCCTCCCTGCTTGTCCCAGCAAAGCCACTACAGAACTGATAGACTTGAAGACATGGTTGTCAATATTGTGGCAAATTTGACTTCTTTATTGCCCACTCTTAATCTCTTCTTACCTACAGAATTTGTTTAGCCCGCTATGTAAGAATAATGATTTTAAGATCATTTTGCTTATTCGATGATCAAACTCTCCTCATAAAAACTTTCCCCTTCCAGCCTAACATGTAATTCTGACATTCTAAACCAATTGATATAATAGCAAAAAAACAAATAGAACAGCACTATATACCCCATGGAGGGTTCTGGTCTCTCAATGACTCTGAGAAAATAAAAATGTCATGTTAGGATGTTATGATGTTTTGAATTCCATTTCTGAGTAATAACATCTCTTTCCTAATTCAGAGGATTTTTGCAGTGATACATGACATCTTGTCCAGAATATAACCACTGTGCACATTTATCTGTAAGCTTAGACTGTGCAACCCTTAAAATATCTGCCATAGGACCCAATTTGGATACAGATTTGCACTCAAAGATCAATCAGCCTAGAACCCAAAATAATTGCAGAGCTGCAATATCTTGAGAAAATAGCAAGTAGGGATCACATATTTATAATATATAACCAAATTCTTTTAAAAATAAAACCCTTTCTACACCTCCATGTTTCATAATTTCATACTAGGGGTAATTGTCCCCAAAGACTCTCTTACTTTACTTGAAACCTCCCCAAACTGGCCACATTGATTTCAATGTCTCTTCTCCTTTTCACATTTTTAGAATCTTTCTCCCATCTGCACTTTCCAATGAACATCAAATCAAGCCAGTCTTGACTCTCCTCAACTTTTCCCTTATTCCATTACCCAGGATCTGTCCAACAGGGGCTGAAGACACCCAGCAGACAATGACAAATTTTCTTTAATGGATAGGGAAGGGGAGAGGAAGTTCCTATTTTCCTATAATAACAGGATGGTACTTTTCTTGAACATTGACCAGACACTTGAAAAATGACTCCCACTGGGCCACATAGGAAGAATTGCCAAAAATGAAGTATTCTGAGACATGTTGTCCTGGATTCAAACTGTGGCCAAATTCTCAGAATCTGGCCATGAAATTAATGAGAATCCTTTATCCCAGTGGTGTAAACTCCTGCCACAGCCCTGGACTCGATTCCACTGACTATCAAATGGCTTCTCCCCTTGCAGAACCTGTATTTTGTTTTCCTCCATCTGCAGAAAGGGAACTGATAGAACTTTTGCATCCAGAGTAAGCACTGGTGAGGTTAATCAGATCTTCATATGCTACACAACTTCTATTTCCTGTATTCTACTCAGCCTGTTGGTAAACTCTTGGCATGTATACTGGGTGCAGCAAATATATTAGAAGATGTCCTTTAATTCTGTGGTATGAGGTGAGGCAGAGTCATTTTTGAACTATTGAGAATACATCCATCAAAAGTATGGTTGGACACCACCCATTTAAGAAATCTTGCAAAACTACTACCTTGAGATAGCATGAGATGGCATTATTCTGGTTCAACAAACTCTCTTAGTTTTTTGAATGTCTGGTTTGGAAGAAATATTTTTATGTTATATATTTGAGGTCAACAAACAGCTAGAGGCAGAGGTCAAGACCATTATTTGTTTGCTTGTTTTGACTCAGAACAGAGTGGAAGCCCATCATTGCATTAGATTGGCAGATAATTGACCACTGAGCACTTCACCAAGTAGCCAGCCATTTCAAGCACAAAGCCTTTTTAATTCCCAGCTAAAATTACAGTCTGCTGCTATCTATTAGTAATGCCTAAAAGTAAAGATGAACTATCTGGGGGTTTTTTTGTTGTTTTTGTTTTTGTTTTGCATGTGTGTGTTTGAAGAGTTGGTGAGGAGGGGACTTTTTTACCTTATTTCTTCCCTGAAAATGAAACTATTTTTAGGACATATACTTTTAGTTCATTTTATCTTTTTTTCCCTTTAATGAAGATTTGCATTAACCCACTGATATCAACCCCTAAATGACCCAATGTATGGATTTATACTTCAACCAACAGGACTAGGAGTAGAATTAGGGTCAGCCAGTAATCCCAGGCCAGAGAGCAGTCAGCCCGCCAGCTCACAATGGGATCAGTCTCTGCATGTTTAAGAACCACTATGCTGTCCCCCTGAAACTAATACAAAAAAATATTGAATAAAACTGCAACTGAAAAAAAAATTCAAAAAGAATACTGGGTGTCCTGAGCTATCCCATTTACTCATTTTCCACATATATTTACTGAGTACTAATTGCATACTCAATACTACACCCAAGCTACAGAGACAATGGTGAATTAGACATACGTGATTCCTGCCTTTCTGGAGGGGAAAAAGACCAAAATGGTTGACAAATATGTAAGATAATTGCTGTAAAAAGTGTTATGAAGGAAACCAACCAAGGGCAGAGATACTGGGAAGCCTATTGTAGGTTAAGGGGGTCAGGAAGGGCCTTCCATTTCTCTTCTCTGTAACATTCCAAAATGTGAAGGCATAGAAGGCCCAAGGAAAATCTTTTCTGGGTGAAACATTTGCAGTCTCTTCAGTCAGTTTTTCTACAAAATAATCAGGGATGGCCCCTTCTAGATCTTCCTAGTCCAGTTCTGGACATGAGTCTCCCACAAAAAGAACAAAATCTAAAAGATAAAAGACTTGCTTTGGGGAGATAGTCAACAGACAAGTCTGAAAAGCTTTAACACTACAGCATCAGCTGTCATAAGAAAAAAGTTGGAATCCCAAAATTGGATTCTCAAAACTTTGGTTGCAAATAGTTCTGGGTCTCTGAAAAAAGTATTTCCCAGTTAGCACACCTATGGTAGCAGCTGCTGTGAACCACCACCAGGAAGTCAAACCACAGTGAGGTTTCCAGAGCCCTGGTGTCTAAAGACTAGTACTGAGCTGCTGTGCTTAAAACCACCATTTCTATCCACCTTTATCTCCTGCTCTTGACTTCGTCCAGTCCACCTTCCCCTTCTTCCTTGCCCCTCTCTACTGTGTTTCAGGCACATGTGGGCTATTTCAAGGGTCCATCAAGAAATAAGGTGAGGAGATGTGTGGACAAAGCAAGTGTTCATTCTTATTTATTCCAGAGTTAGGAATAAATTCATTACCATCCCAAGGTAGATATATTCTAAGTGAATGAAACCTACCTGTTCACAAATGATGGAAACATTTTCTGTACAACATGCAGATTCTGATCATACTATAAATGAGGCATTAGCTTTATTTACTAAACACCTCGTTTGCTGGGCTGGGCTACAGCCAGTCAGAACTACAAAAAATGTGAGTTCAACTGGTTTGCATATTGTTTTGTCCTTTTTATTATTATAGTTCCTCCAATCTCCCAGCTTTGTAAATATTGACTCAATATTTTACTCCACTTAAATTTAAGAATTCAGTTGTCTCTCTTAACTGGTTCATAAACACCAAACAGAAAAACCAGTTCTTAAGATGCAGATAGCATCTGATTGATACACTGAACCTGGATTACGTATTAAACAAGAAATGCCCTCCTTGAGCCAAGATCATTGTGAAGTGAAAAGCAAGTGACCTTCTCAGTTGAGGAGGCATCCATAAAATGATTGGAAAGCTTCCCTGTTTGCACATGGAATCAGAAAATGAAATAAAGAGAATCCATCCCATTCCTCTAATTTCATCATTTTGCTTTAGCCTTTCTCCCCCAGGGCTTTCCTCTAACCTAGTTGCCAGGGAGGTGCGAGGGGTTATCCTCTCTGAAACACCATTAACGATTCTGTGAGCCCTCCTGGGGCTACTCTGAAAGAGTTCTGTAGGGAAACTGGCTGCTTCTCTGGGCTCATCATATGGAAAGTATATTTTTCAACACAGCTGGCAAACAAATCTCTTTGAAGGAGATAGCCAAGAGGCCTGAGATTGGCCCTCGAATAATGAGTTCAGCATCTTTCACTCTCCCAAGCCTATAATATTCTTCCATCCTTGTAGTTATTTATTATTATTCAATATTTATGCAAGCTATAAATGTGCAGAGCACTGCACAACATTATAGGGAGAGCCAATGCAATAACAACACCTTCTCCCAAATCATAGAAAAGGACCTGCAAGTCAAGTTCAATGGTGGGGATGTCCAAGGAGAAAGGGAAGCAAGGAGATGGATGGACAGCTAAAGTTATCCAGTGTCAGAGACCCATTCTAGGCATGGGCACATTCTGCCACATTAGAGCTCCTCTGCTCTGCAGTGGATCATGGGAAGAAATGGCTTGACCTCTCCCTGACTTTGGCTATTCCACACTTGTTTTGTAAATAGTGGTAGAAATAGTGATTCGGAGTAAAGATATGCATCATAAACTGCAGCTCATATTCCTAGGCCACATCCAAGATAGTGGAAACTATTAAAAGAGCAGGAATTTAGCAAGCAGTGCTTTTAACTCAGGCCACATAACCAGTGGAACACCCTCCTCAGTGATATTACTTGTGCCTGTATTTAAAAATAAACTGCCTTGACATTCTCCAGCAATGACTTGAGCCTGATTTCTGTTTACTAGGAAAGGAGTGCAATGAAGTTCAGACTGTGGAAGAACTGCTCAAGGTCATGTCATCAGAAAATAACAGATCTGAGATCCGAACCCCAATTCCCTAACTCCAAAACCAAATCCCTCCACCTTGAACTGCTGCCTCCGCCGGCTCTTTCCTCTTCGGCACCTTGGTTCCCTGGCTTTCTTCCTCTTCAACTCTTCCATCCTGTTTTCCCCAAATGGTCATTTATCTTCTGCCTTTGATTTGAGGCCTTCCCAAGTCCCTTTGGTTTTTACTTCTCTTCTTAGTGCCTCTGCTTTTTTATATTCCTATGTTCCTCCTGCAAAATCACATCATCCCTCATGCTTCAACTATCAGCTTTATGTGGTGAACTCTCCATTACCCCTCCAGCCCTACACTTACCATAAAGAAAAGCTTGTGAACCTTGGAGTCACAGTCTTGAGGTACAATATCACCATTGCTTTGTACAACCTATGAGACCTTCTTAAACCCTCTAGAACCATTCCTCATCTTTAAAAGGAGGCTACAATTTACCTCGAAGGTGAGACAGAGACATCCAGGTATTACCTAATGCTTATTCTCCCCTCTTTCTCGGTAACCACACCCTGATTCTCAGCTAAGTGCATATGGCCAACCTAAAACCCTATTTCCCTGGCTCTCTTTCACTTTCTTAAGGCCATGTATTATGCTTCAGCCAATGAGATGCCATGTGATATGTTCCAGCCAATGAGATGCAAGCTGAGGCAGTCCAGTGATAATCCTTTTCTCTGCTTTTTCAGTCTTGTTTTTAGAACACAAATTTGATTGCTGAGCTTCATCGGTCATTTTGGACCATGAGGAGACCCTGAGAGAAAAATCTTAGGTGCTAGAGATAACCAAGCAGAAAGATACATGACTGACTCCCTATAGAGACTGTGAAGCTACTGTAATAGCCCTCAACTGCCTGCATTTTATTTAACAAAGAGGGATAAAATCAGTCTGGCAAATTTTTTCTTTTATATGCAAATGAAGACACATTTAGCATATGAGGGCTGTCCAGAAAGTATCCAGCCAAATACCATGAAAAAGAGAAGTGTTTATTGAAGAAAATACAAGATACAAGAAACATTGTACACAGGACAATGACACCTCAGTCCCCTTCATAGTAGGCACCTTGGGACCTCATACTCTTCTCTCAATTGCCATCAGCTGCCCCACTGTATTTTCCTGAATCTCATCAACAGTCTGAAATCTCTTCCCTTTCAAAGGTGATTTTACTTTTGGGAAAAGCCAGAAGTCACAGGGTGCCAAATCTGTGCTATAGGGAGGCTGAGTCACCTGGGTGATTTGATGTTTACCAAAAAACTCTGCATGAGACATGGTACATGAGCAGGCACATTATCATGATGAAACTGTCAATCACCAGTTGCCCATAGCTTTAGCCTCCTGAATCATCTGAATAGTTTCTGTGGAGGAATGCTCAAGATTAATGCATTTGATGCAGATTCATTGCTCTACTCATTCAGTCATTTTGAGTGCAACGGCCACACAGTACACATGCTCACTCAATGGCATCTACTGCCCACACTGACTAGTAGAGTGAAGTCATCATTGTTCACACATGTATATTTCAGTCCACTCTCCTTGGCTGCCTGGTTACATCGATGCTGTACAAACTATTCTCATTGTATTAATAAGGGCTGTACTTTTTCCTGACGTACCTCATATATACCCAGTTTTCCCTCTTTTATTTATCTATCTAGTGCAAAAGGGTGCCACAGAAGAGATAAAGCACCTGCTGATACTGGATATGCAACTGGTAGCAGGAAGGAGAGAAATACCTGTCCCGGTCCTCCAGTCTCCCACAATTGTTCCCATGGACCAAACCTAGCCAGAAGCTATTTTCAAAGAAGTCTTGGAAATGTTGTTGCAGGGGACAGCGTTCTTCAATGCAGAAGAGAGCAAGAAAAATTCATGGGATGGATTTGGGAACAAACAGACAAAAGACATGGCCTGCCCAGAGACTGTGAACTGAATGAAAACCTCTATGTAAAGCATTTAGCACAGCGCCTGCTCCATCACGGACATACCATAAATGCAGGCTTTCTTCCCCTTCGCTGATGTCTCTTCTGAGTTATAGATCCACAAAGTCACTCATCTCTGCATCTCTCCCATATACAGAGTCAATAGGTAATTCCACACAATTGTTGAAGACAGAAGTCAGCACCTTCTTTCTCTATAAAATTCCCTTCCTCCTGTGTTCCAGGTGAGTCCACCTCCTGGAGAGACTCACTATTACTGTAAACACTGTCTTTAAATGTCAGTGTCCTATTAAACTCTTCCCTGTTTGGAAATTTTCCTCCCCCACAAGCCATCAAGTTACCAAAACACAGACTCCCACCTCCGTGGATTTCCTAGCTACCCCCTGTAACTCTCAAGACCATGCATAAATCTAAACTGCTCTTGACGTCACTGCATCTTCTCACACAGAGTCTCTACCCATCCCTGTTCATGTTCACTAACTGGATTTCAGTTCTAGCTTCTCGTCACCAGTTTCTCATTTTTTGCCATACATGAGGCTTTGCATTTCAGTGTCTCCAATCAACTTCTTGGCCTCCCTTCAAGATCAGTTATACCACTAAGTTCATGGCCTTCGGATTAAATGTCCATGAATGCCATGTCTACTGTGGCCTATCCATGGGGGGTTGAGATGGGGCGTGCCAGCCTAGAATTGATATCTTTTAAACAGCCTTATTGTCACAAGGTATTCTTTTCAAACTCAGTTATAATCATAGCACTGTCTTGATCAAAATGTTCTGGGCCTTTGATAACTACCCACAACAGGAGAGCAAAATGTTAGCCTTAAAAAATGTAATAGGAAACACTTCTGCTCTTAAGAGGTGCTTTCCAGCCATGTCAGCTCTTACCTCTAAACCCTAATAGATAGTGAATAATACATCTTATTAATCTTGCATCTCCCATGTACCTAGAAGACTATTTTAAACAATAGGTTGACACCTTGGCTGGTAT
>PVKM010038303.1:0-14149 GCA_004027735.1 Carollia perspicillata
TTGGTCCTTTGAAGACAGCATAATATATATAAAACAAAGTGGGGTCACTCGTGTCAACCAAAATGCCTGTCAGTCAGCCATGGCACCTTGGTTCAAGAAGGAAACTACCTAAGTCAGAACAGACTCGTCTGGCAAGTAGACACACCCAAGGTACCTGCACACATTGTCAGAGTAGCCATGCCAGCAGAGCAGGCCACCCATAGATAGGCTCATGGGGAAAGTCCACACTTGCCATCAGGGGTGTCAAGCAGAACAGCCATGTATCACCCATAGGCTCCTGGGCAAATTCCCCACTTGGCATCAGGGATGACAAGGCATTCATCAAAGACCCAAAAGGCTGGAGTAAACAACTTCCAAGGTATAACTGAGGCAGGGTTTAGACCACTGCTGGGGCGGCCTAACTCCACAAACCAGAGTGCTGCTCCGTGCCACACTGGTCTCCCTTGGTATCAGCTGCCAGATGCTCTGTCTGCTGGACTGAGGACTTGGTCTGCCCTGCTGCCCACCCAGCTCCAGAGGTTCCTTCCCTGAAAGATGCCGACAACTCCCTTGCCCACCGTGCTGTCTCCTGGACCTGCAGCACTCCGGGACTTGGGTTCATTATCCCCCATAGATTGTTCTGTGTGTGTGTTATATTTCTCTTAGCTTGTTAGAGAGTCAGTAGGATATTAATCTATGTTAATGTTCTGCTTTGAGTAGCCCTGCATTTGGTATAAGCTGAGTGAATAGCATAGTTACTGTGTGTGACTCTTGTCCTTTCCTTGGTGCCCAGCTGTTCCGCAGGCAGCCAGCCGAGCGCTTGCCCAGCTGACTTACAGGAAAGACTCTATCACTAACGCACGCTCGTGACAGAAGTGTTTCTGAATCTAAATGTGTTATTTAACTTAAGAAATCCCATCAATTAATGAAACTTATGAACCTAACGGGTCAGTATATAAATACGTACAAGACAGTGTGGTCTTCATCCTGAAAGAAGAAACACAGAAACAACAAACAAAAAGTTTAACACAGTTTGTTAAATGTTATAGCTGAGGTAAGACGAGGGTGATTAGACTGCACACGAGAGGAAGCATTTAGTATTCAACAGGCGTGACATCAGTAATTTGTTTCTTTGCTAGTACAGTAGGCCGATGAAAGACAATGATTCCATAGATGGCATTTACATCTGGAAAAACAACTGGCCATGTTTCAGATTACAGCTACCCCGGTCCTTGAGTGTCTCTGATGAGCTCACCTGCATACTTGCAATGACCAGGTAACATGAGCAAGAAATAAACATTTCTAAACTACCAAGAATTTGAGGTTGTTTATTACTGGAGTATCACTTAGCCCAGTGTTTCTTAAACCTTCATGTCCACATGAATCACCTGTGAGTTCTGTAAAAGTATAGATCCTTCTTCAGTGGACCAGAGTAGATAGATTGTCTGTAGTCCAGAAAACCCCAGGCGACGCTGGTGTTGCTGGCCCAGTGAAATACCTCGCCCATCAGACTGCTACACTGACAACAATGGGATTTTTAACTCAACAGTGTTACTCTAAATTCAGGGTTCCTTTCACCGCTGATAACCAGTGTATCACATTGACTTTCGATCTACATGCAGTAATCCTTAAGTGAATAATAAAACCAATATAGTGGGTCACAACCAGCAGTTAAATGAAATTAGAGAAATAAAAAAATAATAAAATAGAGTGAAATAGAATAAAAAATTATTGGGTTCTCATAAGCAATAAAGGCAAATATTATTGCTTTGGTTAAAAGAAAATTTTGTGACATTTCACAAACTATATATGCCGGGTTGTTTAGGCACATGTGAGAAAGTCAAAATAGTGTTAAGTCCAATGTATCATTGGATTTATTAATATTCAGAAATGTTTAGAAAAGTTAAAATAATTACTGCTCAATTTCTCGTGAGCATACAGCCAAACACATTGTCTGCCTTCCCTGGCAGCTAGGAGTGGCAGCCTGACTGGGTTCCAGCCCTTGCACTAGGCAGGGGTGTGTGCGTATGACATTTTTACACCTGATTCACCAATATTTCCCGATGAGATCTCCTAGCCTCGTAGTCCTTCTTTTACCTGAACGATGGTACCTCGAGCAATTTTGAAAAAATAACCATTTAGATGATGGCAGATTCACTAATGTAGAAATAACCTGAGCAGCGAAACGTAAACTGTTATGTTGGGGCCTACTTGTGAGAGCAGTCATTTCTCCAGTGCAAACATTTGCGTGTACATTTTAAAGAAAAATCTGTAATGATATGGCTGCACTCAGCTTCGGAAAGTCTCCTATTGCTTTGGGGTAAAAACTGAAGCTTTGCCCGTGGATCCTGATGGGCAGAGTTGCCTGGCTCTCACCGAGAGACCAGACCACCCTTTTGCCTCTCCCCAACGATGCGCACCTGTGCTCCCGGTAGGTTCCAGGCCTGGCTGTTCTTTGAGGTGCTAAGGATGTTCCCTTTCCGGAAATTTTGCTCATGCCTCATCACCTGCCTGGGAAACTATCCCCTCCACATTTTCCTGCTACATGAGTATGTATCTATATGCTTTCTTTTTCATTTATTTATTTCAATATCATTTTAGGTTGGTTTCAGGGTTACAGCCCAGCGGTCAGACAATCATATAAAGTGGTCCCCCCAACATTTCCCGCACCCACCTGGCACCGTAGGTAGTTACTACAATGTTATTGACCATATTTCCTACACTGCACTTTACATCCCTGTGACTAAGGTGCCGCCAATCTGTCCTTGTCAGTTCCGTCACCTCTTTCACCCGCATGTTTCCTCCTGCTACAAATGCTGGGTGGGAGCAGGCTCAGCCAGCAAGTGCTGCAGAGTCCGCGCCCCTGAGATCACCCTCAGTATCAGGCCATCGTTATAACTGCATCCCTCCAACCTTCAGGAAGATAAATTTGGGAGACGTCTTATACGTCTCTCGGGAAATCTCAAAAGGATGAAGACCCCATTGCCCATGGTGGCATCCTCAGGATTACGTCTTAATCCTTCTCTGCCCCACTTCCTCTCTCTACCCCAGCCATGCAGCACCCTGGTTGTACCAAAGTTCTTCCCTCACAAGCTGCTCTCAGGGGCTAACATTCTGCCCTGGTGTTTGGTCACTCAGGGATGTGGGTTAGTTTCCTTTGTGTGTGTTCTTGGACAGTAAGCTCCAATGCTAGGGGACTTTTTCTATGCAGGCTATTTCTGGCTCACCTCCACTGTATGTTCCTCCATGGAGCACTCCAGTTACTTTTCCAGGTGGCGGGGGACTCCTAGCTTTGGGGGTCGTGTAGCCATGGAGAATTCTGGCTCTGAAGCCAACGAGGGACATGAGAAAACTTTTTCACTTCTGGCCAATATCAAGGCCAATGACAGGCAAGTCTCCCATTGCAAGCCATTTTCTTTATTTATTATTCACTCCCCCATGGAGTGGCACTTATACAGACTTTTGGCTAGCCCCACCTTTACCGTGGCATCTTGGATCTGAATGCCTACTGTGTGATGGGTCCAGGCATTGTCTCCTGCCCTAGGCTTTCATTGGTTGACATGCTCCAGGCACAGGTGCTGGTCTCAGAACTAATATCTTAAGATATCTCTTGTTGTTTCTGATTGACCCACAATTTTAGTAATTCATTCAATAGATGTTTTTAATAGTTCATATAGGATTTTAATTTGTCCAAATCTAGGAGGGTTTCTCTAGATATTCAGACCAGTATATTGCCAGAAATGGCTAGTTCTCAGAGTTTTCTTTTAGTACATAAATAAAATGTATGACTCTCTACAATCATGCTCCAGTTACCCATAAGATAAAGTATTCCTCTCTGTCATATGGGACCCTCACTAGGTAATTCCCCGAGCTTTTGCTACAGACTTGCACAGACTAATTTTCTCTTTGCCCTCATTCACCTCGTTCCCCTGCCTACAATATTTTTAAAAACCCAACTTTAGAGCTACTCAGTATGACACTCTCCATATTCACCACCAATAAAAATTTTCTCCCCTCTCTCATGCATACCTCTATCATGGCCCCTGTAACTCCATTGCTCATTTTTATTTACCTTAAATCTTTAAAGGCCAGGATTACAGCATTCTCATCTATCTTGAATAACTATGTAGCATATTTCCTAAGCCATGGTAGTTCTTATTTATACATTTTCTCTCTATTCTTTATATTGTTAATGAATGAATCTTCACTTCTGTTGTACATATAATTTAATTCATACAAAGCTCTTTAATAAAAAACATGAGATTTTTCTCTTTTCTAATGAGTTACTACAGGCTCAAAGAACTGAGTTTTGGACAGAATTGTATCTCACTCCAAGTTTATGGTATTTCAATTTTACCAGGCCTCTAGTAACATTTGTAAGACCCTGAGAAAAGTCCAAATGGAAGCCTGCATACATATGACTGTTAAACTGTTGACTAAAATTTGTTCCAGCATCCTACCTCAACTAATATATATTCACAATGACATGAAAGTCAGATCACATACAGAAATTTCGAATTCTTCAGTGTTTGGGCTAGGCCATGTTCATGTAGGAAGAGTGGGCCCTCTAGCCTCTGACCAGTGCTGTTTCGAGTCCCTCCTGAATTTGGCTCCATTCTGTACCTCTCACATCGAACAAAGAGCCTCACTTTGGTCACCCCTTAAACCTAGGTGCACTCTGGATCTGGTCTACCTAGATCCAAGGAAGAGGTTCATGAGCCATGGGGGCACAGAGCTTTGGGGTTCCAAGTACCCCGAGATTAATCTAGAAAGGAAGGCTAAGCCTCTTATTTGGCACATCCACTTGGCCATAGACTGTTTACTCCATGAGAAGGGGCCCAGGTGGAGGAAGGCCAAAGTAAGACCATCCAAAGCACAGAACATGGAGAAGAAACTCTTCTTGCCTGAGTCTAGAAGAGGAATGACATATTACCCTGTTCAATTTCAAAATAAGAGAAATTAGGCTATTAGTTGATAAATAATTAAAAATACACCCAGAAGCATCCAGGTTGTAATAGGAAGTCCTACATACAAAACTACTCAGAAAAAAGATATTAAAAACTACCAAACTGCAGGTGCTAGGAACCTGTAATTTAAAAGAACAGAGCTTTTTATGTGGTGATTGTGACAGTCATTCTTAGCATTGTTATTTGAAATCTTTCCCTCCCCCCTCAAAAAACTCTCTTCACCCTAGAGGTATTTTGAGGTGGGCATGGGTGGGATGGAGTGTTATTTATGTCCCTATCATGTCCTAAGGTCGAATGTATGAGAAAAAAAGATGAGGGTGATGGTGAATTTGGTAATAATGTAAATATATAACCTGCTCAGCTATTAAACAAATTGACATGTATTTTAAACCATTTCATTCCAGCGAGCCAGTGTTTTCATGCTTTTCAATACGTGATAGAATCAAGTTCTCAGATATTGTTGCAGCCAAAACAGTGGCATAAAAGCTATGAGTATTCCTGTTTTCCAGGACAGGGCACATTCTGTGTATGACTTTAGACAACTATTCCCATCTACTCCTCCTCGCTGCTTCTTGGACGGTTTTCCCCGGTTTACACCCTGTGCTTCTCCTTGCTAAGACACAACCATTAAAAGAAAAGCTCTGTTTTCTTTTTTTAAGAAATGACCTTCATTTTATCTTTATATTTTTTGTATGGTTTTCTTAAACTATCCATCACAATCCTAATAAAACCCTGGAATAAAGAAGCATTAGGGAAAATGAAAATACACACCTCATTTTTTTTGGAAACTTAGAAAAGCAAAGCTGGTTTCTTTTTTTCTTGGCTTATAAGTCAAAGATTTGGCAGTTTCACTGTTCAGTTTGGCAGCTTGAACATCTGGCTTTAAGACATTTCAATATATCTACTGAAGTAAATTAGAGAAACTAGGATTACTATTTCATCCAGTTACCCCAACTGTATGTCGCTGCCATGAAAAAATGCATTACTGTGCCCTCAGGAACATACACCTGGACAGATGTAGGAGACTGTCACCTCCCAGGGGTCATACACCTAAGCGAACTGAAGTATTTCCAACTTTCATTTATACTTGTTCACATATAAAAAGACATATGTTCCCAAAAATACTCGGGATCCAAGGGCTTTATTATTTTCATTTGGAAACAAAATACCATTATTTTTCCTCTAAATGTGATGGAGAGTAAACAACAAAAACAATTTGAATGAACACATTACAGAAGTCTGCTTTAATACTGGTTTTGGAGGGCAGAGTCAAAAACATATTATGATCTTCCTTGCTTTTCAGAGCTCTATTATCACTAAGTCAGTCTGAGCGGTGATGAATAATCCAACTTCCTTCTTAGCTTCTTTCACACATGTCTTTACCTTATAGGAAACCGAGACCTCCATTTATCCATTCATACATCAAGTATATATTTATTAAGTACTTACTTTTAGCTGAGTACTGCCACCAGGGCGATTACAGTGGGAATAAAACATCAATCTGTCCACGTGGGGTTTGCATGCTGACATGGAGGCACCTACAGTAGTTAGTTGGTTAAATAAATGCATGTGAAGTATAATTTTAGATGTAGACCAGTGTCTTGAAAATCAAACGAGAATAGTAACGTGGCGGAAGAACGAGGGGCAATAAGCAAGGGAGAGTCAAGGAAGACTTCCGTGAAGAGATGTTTGAATTCTGCCCAGGAAGACCGAAGGAAAACAGTCGACCAAGGGAAACCCTTGAGAAGTTAAGAACTGACTGCTGACCCAATCTGCCATTCAGGAGAGGTGGGAAGATAAAGGCAGGACAAAAGCAAAGACATGAACAGGCACTTGCGGTGGTTTTTGCCTCCATTTTTCTAGGGTCCATCTCTAAACGCCTCCTCGTTACCAGAGTCAAACTAAATGCAAAAATGGATAAAACCCCTCCGAAAGCCTCCCTATGTCCACTCTTTCCCAGAATAATTTGCAGCAAATAGGATTTTTTTAGCTTTCCCTGGAAATATTCTATGAATACATAAAATGCAGGCACACACATACACACACCCCTTTCTAAACCTTTTTAACAAACTGGATCAAAGTGTACATTTTGTTCTGGAATGTGCCTTTTTTAGTTAAGATGTCTGTACATCTTACAGACTAATGTATATCAGAACACGTAAGTCTACTATAGTAGTCTTAATGATATAATCTATTATATAGCCTAAATACATTATTAAATTTAAATATTTCTCCATTGATTAGCATTCAGATTATTTCTGTTATTAGCTATTTAAATGATGCTGCATTTAATATTTTTGCATGTAAATCAGGAATATATATCAGGAGTATATTTACTCCCAGGTACAAGCATTTCTTAAGAATAGATTAACAGCAATGAGGTTTATAGATAAAAGGATATGAAATTTTTGATTTGGGTAGATAGTGTCAGATTCTATCAATAAGAATTTGCAATTTTCATTCATAAAAATCATGGGAAAGAGTATCAATTCCCCCACAGCTTCTCTAGGGCTAACTATTATCAATCACATACATTTAACCCAACTGAAAGGTAAACCATAGCGAATCATTATTTTATTAGCATTCCCCAGTGACTAGTATAGTTGATCCCCTTTTTGATGCATTGATTATTTCTAATCTTATTTCATATATATTTTCTCCTGTAAATTGTCTGCTTATTTCATTTTTCCTTTGCTGATTTGGCAATTGGTGTTTATTTATTTAGTTATCTGAAAAATCAAACTTTCTATAGAGCTTTATAGCAATCCTTTTTTTAAAAAAAAAAGTACATGCATTTTACATGAACAAGCATTTAAACATGTTTTACTGATTTTCTTCTTCAGAGCTATATCTTAGGCCTTCCTCTTCTCTCTTTTTCTGATCACAGTTTATTTTTGCACTTCAAATGATTCTTCCAGGAATGTGTCTTTGGTTATAACATTTCTGAGTCTTTCCATGTGTAAATGTTATTTTTTCTCCCATTTTAATGTTGGTATTGTGTAGTGTATAATTTCAGGTTTTAAAGTGTTTTTCCTGAAATCTTAGAAAATATTCTTCTACTGTTTGCCAAAACTCGATACTGTCACTTTGTTTCACATTTCTTTATAGATAACAAGTTATTTTCAATTCTGATATTCTTGGATGCCTTTAATGTTGGCATAAATGAAATATTATCATAATATGTCTATATAGATGTTTAGGAGTATTTCTTTACATTTTAAATTCATTTCTTGTTATATTACGGGTTCTCTCAGTGTGGATAGTCCTGTATCTCTTCAGTTATGAATAGTGTTTTATTAAATATTTGATTATTCCTTACCTGATTATCTTGGGGCCCCTCCTTTTAAAAAGTCCTATCAAATACTTAAAGGAATACTCTCTCAACTTCCACTGGACCTTTTCCTCCAAATATAACACTGTTTCGGCAGTTCACATTTCATTCTCAGTTTTGGTTTCCTTATTAAGCTGATTTATATGTTCTCCAGTTGTTTTACATTATTTAAGTCTGAGTTTGTTCTTGTTGTAACAACAGTAGTCATTGTTTTAAAACCCTATTTATTTGTGTGAGTGGGGTGGTTCCAAGTTATCTAATTGATTCTAATATTGCTTATGTATTTTCTACTGTCTTCTGCTGATGTTATTAATTCTGTTTCCTTTAGTACTAAATCACTCCTTTATTAAACTGATAACCAGTCTGATGATGTTGGTTGTCTTCAAATGTCTGATAATTCCACAGTTTCTGATTTTTATTTATTTAATTTCTGTGAATTCTGTTTACCTCCACGTTCACTCTGTAACTAACTTCTGGAGATTTTAGGGGGAAGCATGTACTGGTAGCTTTTTATCTAGATGTCTAAAATCCTAGTGTCTGTTCAGGGTCTGCAGATCCTTGGGGTCAGCTCATCCTCAGCCTCAAATCTCAGTGTCTTGCAGCATGGGTAGCCAACACCGCTGTCTAGCCTAGCTGGTGGTGCTGTGGGGAGAAAGGCTAATAGGCCCAGCTGCTTCGTTTTAGCTCTCTTAAATTAACTAATCACCTCGATGCAGTCGTTTGTTGAATCTGGACCTTAAGCCCTTGTGTTCTGTAGCTTTACTAGTTCCTTTAAGGCTATCATTTCCTCTGGCTTCATTTCTCCATATACCTGATCTTGTCGGCTTTCTACTGGTCAAGGACCCCGTAGTTATTTCTCGTCTATTGATAGTATTATTCCTACTTACCCTGGGCTTTTATGGATTTTTCACTGTTACCTCACTGATTTTTAGGGATGGGGAAGTACATAGAAGCTCAATTTATTGTACTTATCCATTTTCCCTGAAATGAATATTTTAAAACAACACACTTTCAGAAATGTGCATAAATCATAAGTGGAGCCTTGGCTTGTGTGACTCCGTGAATCTGAGCACTGGCCTTCGAAGTAAATGGTTGCTGGTTCAATTCCCAGTCAGGGCATGAGCCTGGGGTACGGGCCAGGTCCCCAGTAGGGGGTGCATGAGAAACAACCACACATCGATGTTTCTCCCCCTTTCTCTCTCCCTCCCTTCCGGTTTGTCTAAAAATAAATAAATAAAATCTTTTTTTAAAAAAAGACTGTGTTTTTAAAAAAAGAAAAGAAAAATTGTAAGTGGAAATCATCATAAATATTCACAAAAGGAAAACACTTCTATAGGTGACACCCTGAATAAACACCTTACCAGCATGCCACAAGTCTCCCTGTGTCTTTTCTACTGGACTATCCTCTTCAGCATTGTCTTGATGTCTAATACAACAGATTAGTTGTGCTAGTTTGTGAGTTTTATACAAGTAGAATCATCTGCTACAAAACCTTTTTTTTCTTGGCTAATTTTGCTGGACATTATGCTGTGAGATTTAAAAATTTTATACATTGTATCAATAATTCTTTCTCACTTCAAAATACATATTCATATGATCTTAAATATATATATAGCAACATGCACTTTCCATTGTTAAAACACCATATTTTCTTTATCTATTTCATTGTTAATGGGCACCTGATTGTGTCTGGTTTTGGCTTAAACGAAGAGCACAGACATGATCGTTTTTGCACATGTCTCACCAAGACCATCTGCGTTCATTTCTCTTAGTCACATAATTAATAGTGTATCTGTCTGTGTGTAAAATCGTATGTTCATCTCCGGTACTGGCAAACAGTACTACATCGTATCTGTACCAAAAGTCCACTCCCATCATCAATATACAAATGGCAAGTGTTCTATATCCTTACTATTACTTAATATTTTCTACCTTTTTTCATTTTAGCCATGTTTGTGAGTATGTAGTGACATTGAACGGTTTTGAAACTTTTTGTACTAAATTGATTTGTGTTATATAACTGTGGTTATAACTACTATCAGGACTCATCTCACCCCAACTCAAAATAGTACTCTCTCATTATCGTGTGGTATAGCTAGTAGGATTCTCATGTGAGAGCATCTTTGAGTATTGAGTAACAATGATACGTATTTTTCTTTCTGGTAATCTTAAACTTTTATTGTTGTTGCAATAGAGAATGTTTAAGATCCTCACTTGTGAGAAGAAAAAAAATTGTAAACAAAGTAAACAAAGGAATTGAAGAATTTTATTCCAAGAAAGGTTAAGAAATTTATTTGCTATTATCAAGCCACACTGTGCTATGCATATGGGATATATTTTCATAACTTTTCATTCTTTTTGGTTCCCTAAAACATGGCTTCTAATGTCTAATTTTTTTAAATTTGATGATTAAAGTAAATAATTGCTCATAACAGTTTTAAGACAGTCGTGTCTCATAAATGACCAGTTATTTTCCATCTAAAATTTCAGCTTATTTTCTCTTGTTCAGCGACAGTGTTTCTCTGTTAGTTTTCTGCATCAAATCTAATTCTGATAAACACACAAATATTCCTCATTTGGATGGACGAGGAATAACAGATCCTTGACTTGGAGAGTGAGAGAGAACTTTGTTTTTCCCTGAAATAAGCCGTTGACCCTGACTGGTGAATGACTCTGTTTTGATAAGTTCTGCATTTGACTTTGGTCATCTACTTTTTGTCCTGATTTAGAAGCACTTCTGAGGGAATTTATTTGGCTTTGTCTATTCTGGTCATTTTAATATCAACTATGACATTTAAATAAACCTAATTAACACAAAGTAATTATTATATGTAACACCATCTAAGGGGTTAGAACACAGCGGACTTTAAAAGCAACATAATTATTAAGAAGTTTTGAATCATCACTCTCTAAGGGCAAATCATATATATATCCATTAACCTAAGAATGCCCTGAATAATTGTAATTATATGTAACATTGTAGGTATTAACTTGGTCTCTGATAGCAGCACTAACTTCCTGCTCGCTGGGGTCTGTGATGACTTTCTCATCCAGGAGGCCATGACGCTACATATTAAAGGCACTGCACGGACTTCCCTTCTCCCAAACACTGCGCTCCTTTTTCATGTGCCTGGTGGTGATGTGAGATGTTGCTTTCACAATAGGACAGTTATTAAAACCTACACAATGACTTTGCACGTGTAGACACACTTTTTTACTCGTAACTGAATTTGCTTTAAAATGCACCACGTGCTTCCAAAAGCACACACCCCCTTCTGATTTTGTCACTTCGGGGAAGGGCTGGGGGGCGCTGCTGCTCTCTGACTCCGTATAGTTGGAGTGATCCGCATCTGTGTTATTGAGATTATACTTAGCCATCCACAGTGGGGGTGGGAAATATTTTGGAGAAAAGATTCTTTTCCTCTTCAGACCCCAAACAGTAATAGACACTTAAGAACTTCCTTTCAGCAGTGACAAGGTGCCATTTTTTAATATATTTTTATGGGAATCTCGTATTGATGCTGTTGGCATCTAATAAAATTTCACATTGGAACTTAGTAAAACTATAATTGTTTCTATTCTAGTCTATAAACTAGTTCCATGTCCATTGGTAAGATATGACACAGTTTTTTTAGGGGAGCCAATATAAACAAGCACCTTGGTGCATGCTTATACATTTCTCTATGTAAAGGACTGTCTTTATGTGATCATTTTTTTTGCTGCCAAAATAATTAATTGGCTTTTGTCAGCAATGTTGATTTCTTTTCTATCTAGAAGGCATCATGTGATTAAATAGTCATGGGGACTTTAAAATGGGACAGACATGACTGTCACTCCAAAATTAGCTGAGTGACTTTGGAACAATCACTAAATCTCTTCGACCTTTATTGTCCTGAAAACTGCTTGACCATCACATGACCTTAGATGTTCGGTGAAGGTTAAGAGAGAACACATGGACATTGGCCAGCAGAATTCCTAGTACCCAGAAAGGGAGCAAAGGTAGTCCTTTCACGTTTTATTTTGGTTTTGCTCTAAATATGACAACAACATGTGTATTTATGTTAACCTGGGAAACATTTTCACTTTCATTAAGAGAGTTCATTGGCGATAACAGGGTGACATCTAGCATTCAATGTCAAGAACAATTGAACACACCTCTATGCAGCACATAAACTATCTAAGCATGGGCCTCACTACTTTTTCTGTGGCCATGAAGGAAAGAAGTACTGAAGTCCACGTGGTACACTTTTAAACATTTCGGTATTTTCTACATCAAGGTCATCATCTGATTCCTCATGAGAGGGCAGCAAATGCCATGGACACAAAAGGTGTGGAAAATTAGCAGAGATGGGCTACAACAGCGGGCTGGAGCTAGTCCTTACCCTGCCCCCCCTCCACATGCACAGGCACACACTCTTTTTGCCCTCCACCCCTTTCACTTCCAAGAATACAGAAGAAACTGAAGGAAAGATTCACTGCAGATGTCCAGCCAGTCAAGCTATTCAAGTTTAAGGTAATATAAAATCTCTGAACGAGACTGGGCAATACAGGATTATGAGGTTTCTACTTGCTTGTACATTTAATATTGATTTTCTACAACCTTAATATTTGCCTCAATATATATTTCCCCTTAACAGCAATACCTGTATTCAAGGTATTATCTTGTCTTCTCATTAATGTATATCTTTAATGTTGGTGCATCTCTCCCCGAATTTCTCTTTTAGAACAAATAAGCAAATACATGGGCTGGCTATTCTCCATTTGCCTCTGTAGATCTACTTGTTTTTCCAACCTGATCTATGCTCCGTGAGGCTTAGAGAGCCGTATGACCTGTACAAGGCCATCCAGGCTCATTTGAGTTAGACTAATGGGAGGCCTGGCAGAAGATCAAAACACAAAGGAGCGAGACCAAGGCATCTATTTTCCTGTTGTGCTGTGAGTTGACAGTTGTGTTCCTTCCCCTGAGGCCCAGTTCTTGTGAGCAGTGGCTTTCGTAAACCTATATCCCTTCCTAGAACCTAGGGGTGGTGACAATTTCCAACTGTTGCTGAACTCTGGATGCTTCCACATTCCTTAACCTTGTACACATGTGTGGTGACTGTCCTTTTACTGAAATCTCTTCAGTCACTGCATTGAGAGAATCCGAGTTTCCTGCTGGTGTCCCAAATGATACAACTGACCTTGACAATCTTCTATATATGGGAAATTGTGCTAGGTATTTAGACATATTTTATCTCATTTAATTACTTTAAGAACATTTTAGTGTATGTAATAATGTATCTATTATAGAAGTGAGAGAACTTGGACCCCATAACCAGGGACTACGAAACCTTCAGTTTTAACCCAGTTTTATGCCATTAAAATTTTCCTTTAACTACTTATTCTGTAAATCTGATGTATACAGATTTAGGAATAAATACAACTGACTCCTGGTAAACATACAACTACATTTTTATTCTTCCGAGCATCACAGGTGGGTTTAGCCTTTAGTCCTTTAGCCCAAAACCCACTTGATAAATAAGTCTAATATTGTTGTACCCCATGCCAGGAAAGTTTTATCCATTCCACTTGAACGTTTGAGGCTTTTCATAGTTATGATCCTGTCAGTTCTTTACCAGAGACATCTTCACACACTGCCTTTTTCATATCGCAGTGTTCTCTGACCGTTGTTCTCACCACGCCTCTCCTTGGCTAATTGCTACCTCTCCGTTGTTCCTTCTTCCTTCCCCCTCATATAGTATGCACCAGTGTAAGTCTAATTCAAGCTGGATGGAAGTGGGGCTTCTCCCGGATGGGAGATCACTCACTTAGGACTGATGACAGTGTGTCATGGAGCATGTTCAGGCCGATGGGCTGTGACCTCCCTTCGATT
>PVKM010038304.1:0-14134 GCA_004027735.1 Carollia perspicillata
GTCAGACCCCTGGCCACTGCCTAGCACTGTCTCTCCAGGTATGAATGTGAGCTGGTGTGAGCCACACCTCAGTCTTCCCTCTGAAAAATGGGGTAACGAGATGATTGTCAGCTCATAGGGAAGCCAGTATATTTAAAGTGCTCAGTGTGGTTGACGGTGGTTATATTGACCACAGCTGGTATTGTGGGTGGAGGGGAGGAATAGGGTACCAGTGAGGGAAAGTATTGTCAAACCCAGTGTGTATCACACCTGCATGAGAATATGAGTCACCTGGGGATCTTGCTGAAAGGAAGATTCGGATTTAGTGGGACTGGGGTGGGTGGGGCCCATGATACTGTTGCTGCTGGCCCTGGGACCACCCTCAGGGTGGCAGGGCTGTGGCTGTGTTAGTGCCCCAGCTAGGAGGGGCCAGTGGTCACCTGTAACAGCACCAGGCCGAGTGGCTGTTCTCTGCTCATTCAGGAACACAGAACAGGTTCCCCACTGGGCCTGCGGCTTACCTCCCAGCTGTAGATTGGGCAGATGAGCGCACAGGGCCATGGGGTACTAATAAGTGCAGCATCAGGAGAGTCAGCTGTGAGCTTCAGACCTTACATGATGCGGGTGAAGCCAGCAGGGGCAGATGGAAGAGGCAGGAGAGGACCGAGAGCCGTGGAGCACGGTGAGGCAGGCAGTAGGTGTGGATGGAGGAGTCGGAGAGGTGGTGGTCCCAGGACAATGTCAGAGTGTACGACCTGGGAATAGTAAACTGTTTGCTGCTGAAACCTCACGGGTCTAACTTAATTTTTAAATTTTTGATGGTTTAGAAACCTTTTTGTTTGCTTGGAGTGCCTCAAGCACAGTGTGAACAGCAGTTGATTAGAGCTGTGTCTTATACTTCAGGTCAGTAGAATGCCTGACAGTAGAGAAGTGACTGGGTGTTTTCTGCCATGTCCTGCCCATCCTGGGTGGGAAGACATGAGACGGGTGGGTGTCCTGGGTCACTCGGGGTCAGGCTGCAGTCAGGCATGCGGTCTGTCCAACCAGTGGAGTGGGGTGCGGGGTTCCCAGTGATGGGGACATCATTCCAAGGAGATTCTGAAATCCCACCTCCAGGGAGAAGTTACTGTGGTGGTGGAAGCTGCTGGCGGGTGCCTTGGAGTCGGGGGTGGGGATGCACATGATTGGACAGATGCTATAAATTTTGGTCAGCATGTCTTTGTTTTCTGTCTTCCTGGAGTCAGCCGTATCATCTTTAAAGAATCAACAAAGGAATCATGTTGGTCCCTTGTTTAGAGTGTATTAGAGAAACATACTTCAGTGTCTACCACTTAACACCCTTATATTTAGTTCATCTGCCAGCTGTCTCATATTCTCCTTCCTGGCCTGGAGTCAGGGGCCAGGGGGCACCCGGAGCCCAGGTATAGAGATCCTGGCTCCTGATCTCTATAGAAGAGGTTTTTATAGAAAACCTATAGAATTTTAGATTTTTATGGAAAGCTTGTTCAGAGGGGCACCATTGGGAACACGAGTCAAACCCCTTTGGTGACTGTTTGCCTAGTTGCTGCCATTCCCCAGCTCTGACTGCTGCCCCCTAGCTCTGCCTGTGACATCTGACCCTGATGCCACCAGCCAGCCAAGCCCACGTTCCTCTATCTGTCTGGGCCTGACTACTTCTTCTTCTTCTTTTTTTGGGGGGAGGGGGGAGAATCAGGACATCGGTTCATTTTTTTTTTCTTTTAGTAAAGAGGCTGTTTCAAGAAAGAGAAGAAAATATTACTTTTTTTTAGATATAAATAGAACTGCTCAGTTGTAGTGTACGTCCAGCCTTGGGAATAAATGTCACTGCATGTAAAACTTCTCCAGCCTCACCGTTGCCAGCTGTGACCTGAGGAGTTTGTGGGTTTGTGAATGTCTCTAGCTGCCACTGACATTGAGCTCATTTCTCTGAGAATCACTGGATTATATTTTTAAACCTGCAGCAGAGAAGAAAATTCATTCTACCACCTCTTTCTTGGCTTTATTAAGTGAGTAAATCATTTACTAGAATAAAAAGCAAAAATGCAGCATTCTGAGAAGGAAAACCCCCATCCTCTTCATTGTAGGGATTGGGAAGAATAGCAGCATTTACACATCTTGTTTTGAAGTTTTTATTCCGTAGAATATTCTTCAGTCCCTACACAAGAAGCCTGCTTGTTAAACGGCGTGAAAACTGCCTTGCCGGGGCTCTGTAAGGTAGACTTTGTTTCCTTCCTCTGCACAAGTGTTCTGCAAGGATGTAACTTCGTGAAATTGCGCTCTGGCCTCTTCAGTGCAGGTCAGTGTCACCTGAGTACACAATGAAGCCTGCGGGTCAAATCGTGCAGCAAGTTTCTGCCCCTTCCAGTAAACTGAGAGGACATTCTTAATGAACAAAGACGCTTCTTCTTGCTATTGTTATACCAATATTTTATGCTACATAGATTTTTGAATGTTCTTTGTCTTAGTTTCTACATATATTTGTCAGCCAGCATTGACTACTTAAAAGTCCATTATACCTTTATTTTTCAATGTTTGAGCCTATAGTCCTAGACATTTTGCTTTATCTTTCTCTCCTCAAGCAAATAAAACCAGGAGGGAGACGGCCAGGGTTCTAAAGTTGACACGGAAATGGAAGATGGCCATTTTATTGTCTGCAGTTGGACCCTGCTTGTAGAAATGAAACTGACAGGTCTTATACGCAGAGAGTGAGAGGAACAGGAGCGTAAACTGAACTTGACCGTGTTGGGCTGCAGTGTCTTTGCATACTTTCAGGAAGAGGGAGATTTCCTTAGTATAATCTTGTATATGAGCACGTAAACACTAATTCATCAGCCATGGTTGCGTTAACAGTTTTGGTAAAAGTAGTTTCATTCTGTTTCTAAAACAATTTTACTTGCTTTCTCGCAGTTTAATTTGTTTTGTAATAAATGTGGCTTTAAATTCTTTCTTCTAGATGTAGTCATTAACAGATTTTCCTCTATGCTGCTATTGTGATTAATGTTGTTAAGAAAATAATTAATTTTATTGTATGTCAACAGAAAATTATTTTCTCTTCTCCTATCCATTGCTTTCTAGCTTTAAAGTGAACAATCTACTCTAAAAGACTGAAGTGCATTTCAGCATTTTTTCTACCATACTTGCTAGCCTCTATAAGCACCATTAAAATCACAATCGTTAGGTCTTTTCAGTGAGTCTAAATGAAAGTGGAAAAAAAAACTTATGCCAAGCACAGAAGGGGTTTTAACTAAGTGCTAAGTGTTTCAAAGGAGAATTAGTTAAAACAATTTTTTTTGGAGTGGAGAAAAAGCTTTTTATTCCTTTTTCTCTTTAAATTTAGAGTGTAACTGTGTGCAGTTATGAGTAAGAACGTTTTTACTTGCCTTTTTAACTTTCCACGTTGGGGCACCGTCACGGGCTGCACTTGGTGGGGCCTCACTTCAGGCCCGAACCCTGGGCTTGCACTGGTGCGCCCTCCCATCGGTCGGGCGCGTGTGTGTAAACGCTTACTTCCCGTGGAACTTCGGTGATGTTTCCCTCAGGGTTAACGAAGCTCCCTCGATATAACTCAGTAGTTTCTTTTATGAAAAGCAGCCTTTCTTCACAATCATAGTCTTTCACAATCTTCACAGGACATTTGTAGACTTCTTTTTTGCAGCTGTTATTCAGTGGCATAAGAAGACTCTTGCATTTGAATGGAAGTCTGAAAGCTTTCTTTCTTGCCTGAATTTTGCTTTTGTAGCTGTGGTCTTGGGTCAGTTTCTGGGCCTTTGCTTTTTTTATCTGTAAAATTAAGGGGTTGGACTAGATAGTCTCCAAGGTCCCTTTCCACATGACATTTCTCTGAAGCAGTGGGTCACTCGCTGTTCTGTTCACCTCATGTTCATCTGTTACATTGCTTTGTTTAATTATGTCTCAGTGAATTTTTTTTAAGGCAAGTGACTTTGGTCAGAAGTTCATCTTTCTCAGTCATCCTATCCTTTAATTTTTTTTTTGCTTTTTCAGCCACAAGGATGTTTGGAAAGCCCCATGGATGACATGGATGCCGTAGTTTAAAATAATTTTTTGAAATAAATTTTTTTGAAATAATTGCATAAGGCAGATTATAATATCTTTAGATTATCCAGTATGGCTGCTTATTATCTTGCTGTGCCCTAGCTGTCTCAGGGTGTGCTACAAGGCGTGTTAAGAGTAGTCTGATGCTCTTTTGTTTTGCTCTGATTCGAATCCTGGGAAAACAAGCATGATGTCAGGTTCAGAAAAAGAGTAACAACAGGAAGAGTATTTGCTCCTCTGACTTAGGTTTAGATTGCCCATACCTCTTGTCCAGTATGCTTCATTAAGCTGCCTGGCTCCCTGCCTTCTCTCAGTCAGCAGCCTGTTGCTTGAATGCCTTTTTGCAGGCACTTTTGCAGCTTACCATGTGACCTTTTATGTGTAGTAATTAATAACATGTTAACTGAAGCAAAAGCTAAAAATGAACTTGATCCTTCATGGCTGGTGCATGTGATGCTCTTCCAAAATGTTTGGTTCTGCACGCGCACAGCAAAGCACTGCCAGAACAGAGCATCTTTGGGAAGAGGATGAGTGTGGGAGTCTGGAAGCAGTGTTGAGTGTCTGGGTGTTAACTGCTAGTGATCCCGGGTCCATAACCACTGAAGTTATTTTCAGGGTGGACGTGCGCTGCGTAGCCCAAGTAGCAATACTAGTGAGCGCCTTTCACATTCGGCTGGTGAACAACTGGGTTTTCTTTCCCATTCAGGTGAGAAGAGTTCCCGGATCAAGCGGTCACCTTCATAAAACCGAAGACGGTGACTGGGAGTGGAGCGACGACGAGATGGACGAGAAAAGTGAAGAAGGGAAAGCAGCTTTTTCTCAAGAAAAGGTAAATGGCACTGGTGACGAGTAGCCTGCCTGTGTAAATTTTATTTTTGTGGTATTCTTGTGTGTGTATATATTAATGGACACCTAATTATTTTACAGTCACGAAGAGTAAAAGAAGAAAATTCAGAGGTGAGTGGTAGTTGTTAATTGATTTTTAAGGTTTTTTTGCCACTTCATTCCCCACCGCCCCTGCATTGTCAGAGTTGGATCCATTCGAGGAAGCGACTTCAAAATACTGTTCTCATGCAATAGTAGAAAAAAAGAAAATGGACATGGATTTTGCAGGTCTCAGTCCTGTCCGAGTTACTTTTGACCTGTGTGAGCTGGGGCAGGTTACGTCACTCTCTCGGCCTCAGGTTCCTCCCGTGTCGGATGGGGATGATCGCAGAGCTTCCGGAGTTGCCGTGAGGACTGACGCAAGCACCTGCATAGAGCACTCGGTGGAGGCCTTCGTGCAGAGAAGCAGCAGCACTATTGTAACTCTTGGTATCGCCGTCATTTAGAAAACATAGTAGGCATACAGGGAAGCTTTCTTGTAGGTTTGCAGTGTTCAATAAAGCAAGATAATAAAATGGTTAGCAGCTCTAGGTTGACTCTCTTGGTCTTGGTTTTTAAATCTCCTGGGTGACTAAGTAGGCAAGGGCCACTCTCTCACCAGCTTCCCTTTGAGACCTGGTCATCTTTTCATTAACTTTGCTTCCTCCGTCTGCTTAATTATCCTAATGCCTAATGATGACTGTAGTTCAAAAGACTTGCTATTTCTCCTAGAGGAAATGTGACCTTATTTAAGTGGCTCCAGAGATTTTGCAGACCTAGTCATTAATGTGTGCCTGTACAAATTCTCATTAAGGAAACAAGAGTTGGGGTTATAAACGAATCCATCTTAACTTTTTTTTAAATTAGACATTTTCTGTTGATTAAATGGAGCACCTCCTATTTTGCTTTAAGTGGCAATAGCCAGCTGGGCCTTCTGAGAAGACAGCATCGGAGCCACAAGCCACTCCTTCCCCCGTGACTGTCCCCTCCCTGCCTCTTCTCTTTGTCCTCGTGCCACACGGAGAGGCCTTTCCCAGCGATTTTTCAGTCTGCCCGCCTCCCACGAGTAGCCCCTTCCGGATCACGCTTCCTTCCATCTTATCAATGTATCTTTCCATCCTGCCCATGAAATACGAGCTTTGGTCACGGAGGTACCCGTGAGCTAGGAGCGGCGGCGAGGAGCTCTGCAGCAGGACGCGTCGACTGCACGGATGCTCTGGGCCCTTAGAATGGCCGTAAGCAGGTGCCAGCACTCTGCCCTCTCTGCGCCCACTTCCCTACTCTGTCTAGAGTAAAGTGGAGAGGCCAGGTTTCGTCTAGTCCGAAGAGTGTTTCTAACTCAAGATTCTCAGTTCTGCTTAGAAACCGAATAAAACAGCATGATTCGAGTAGCACCAGAGACCCAAAAAGCATTCATTACTGGCTCACAACAGGGGATCTATGTTGGATAATATCCACTGAGTCCTTCCTTACTAGTTCAGCCTGGGGATTCGTTCATTTTATTGTGGCAATATCTTATGAAGTGCTTGTCAAAAGTGCTCTAACTGCCCTGGTTGGTGCAGCTCAGTGGAGTGAGTGTGGGCCTGTGAACCAAAGGGTTGCTGGTTCGATTCCCAATCAGGGCACATGCTTGGGGTGTGGGCCAGGTTTTCAGTTTGGGGCATGTGAGAGGCAACCACACATTGATGTTTCTCGCCCTCTCTTTCTCCTTCTCTTCCCCGCTCTAAAAATAAATAAGTAAAATCTTTTTAAAAAATTGCTCTAACTAATGTGTTATTTATATATTAACAGTATCTTTTTGGCAAAAATATTTTCTGCATAGACAGGAAAGAGTCATATATATGTGTTCATATTGGGGTGGGGAGGGTCTCAACAACAGAAATTTATTTTCTCACAGTTATGGAGGCTGTAAGTTCAAGTTGTTGGCAGGTTTGGTTTCTTCTGAGGCCTCTCTGCTTGGCTTGCAGGTAGCTGTCTTCTCACTGTGTCCTTCCAAGATCTTTCCTCTGTAAGTGCTAAAAAAATAGTAATAATAAAATAAAAATAGGACCTTTAGGGTGGGCCCAAATCAAATCTGACTGGTTTTCTGATAAGAAAAGGACACACTTGGACACATGAAACAGCAGCAACATGTGCACACAGGGACACATTGCAGAATTTCGTTAGCGTCTAGGTCACGGTAATCGTGCACATGTTCTGTTTCCCAGCTCTGAAATATTCTTCGGAGGAGAAAGTACTTTTGGTGTAGATTTAGGTTGAGTTAATGATACTAGAGATTAGTCACAGTGAGAAAGCTTATGTTACTCCAGTGAGTCCCATGCCTGATTATTAAAATTGCCTTTAGCTTAAAAATTTTTTTTCATGACATAGTGTTTTCCAAATGCCTATTAGCTCTCATATTTGTGGTGTGGATATGTTTATATATAAACATAAATAACATTTATATAATAAGTATGTAAATTTAAATAAATTTAAATTTCATATAAATATAAATTCATATAAAATTATATAAAACCTAATATAAATTTCTATGTGAAATATATACATATATAAACATATATGTATTTGTAGATGGGGGGAAGTACTTGATTTCTCCCTCCAAATATTTTTACTTAGCCTTTGAAATCTGAGGCAGCTTTGACTTAACACTGTTATGATACCACTCATTAAAAGTTGTTCTTAATGCAGGCGATTGACTTCCTGGCTAGTTGTAACAAAGCTCAGATTTTAGTCAGAAATCTTCTGTATTTTTGAACATCTTATTTTGGAATAATTTGAGATTTGCGGAGAAGCTGCGAAGGTGCAGTACGCAGTTTCCACACCCGCCGCCCCCAGGCCCCTCCGCTGCGTCGTTTCTTGTGGCGCCCTGGTGTGTCTGTCACAGCCGAGGAACCGGCGCTGCTGCCTCACCGTCACCTCTGTCATTACTATCCGTCTCCATTTGTATCTCATTAGTTTGCCCACTGACATCCTTTCCCTGTTCCAGGATCTACTCCAGGATAACAGATTGCATTTAGCCCCAGTCATTTTAAAAATAGAAGAAGAGAAGATCAGTCAGAGCTCTATGAAAAATTAGAAGTCACATGTTGTCCCTTTCTCCCCTCCATTCCAGGGTTTTTTTCTCTTTCACCCAGCCCTAGGGGCCTATTTCCAGGGCGGTGTCCAATATTAATCTGTTATTTTTCTTTCCCCCTCCTATCAAAACACCATTCTCTCAGATGTTCTTATAAGCAAACTGTTTAATAGCCAAAAAATTCCAATAGACGAATTTATATTATACTGTTGATGAAAGGTGGCTGGTTATATATTAGCTTTCTTGTAAGTTTTTACATATGAAAATGTGTGCCCAAAAGACATGCCCTAACAGGTAGAATGGAGCTTATAATGGTGAGATTCGGGGGACCACAGTTGGTCATCGAGGAAGATGTTTTGTGTAGGGAGCCTCCCCGTCTACCGCTCCCGTGCGTCTCTGCACATTTTCAGAGGTGTTGCCCTTGTTGCTTATGGACCAGTGAGAGAGCCTGAGGCCAATCCCTTCATTACATGTGTGGTTCCATCTGCACAGTGAGTGAAGTTACAGATTGCATGGAGCTCCAGCCCCCAGTCCAGTTAACAGTCTCTCTTTCCTGATGATCGCCCAGGAATAAGGGGGCTTCTCAGGGGAAAGAGAAGCTGTCCCCTGTAATAAATGCCATTAAGGTTTTTCAGATTACAGTGGTTCTTTGCCTAAAGGTGGGATACTCTGGAAATGCTGGTGTGTTTTTTTGTGGTATCTCAAACCTAAAGTAAGACCGTGGACTGGGCCTGGAAGATTCTTTACGAGAAGTCATTTGGCATAGGCTCAGGCCCCCTGGCTGGTTAAAGAGACAGGTTGGTTGTTCCTCTAATGTAGTCATTTCTCCCCAACAATTTTGTATGAAAATTAGTTTAAATGTGGGAACCTTAAACACGTGTTACAGTGAACATCCACATACCTATCACCTAGACCCTACCATTACTATATTTACTTTATCACAGGAACTTGTATCCATCCGTCACTCTATCCTCATTTTGTGATGCATTTCAAAGTACATTTCAGACATCCATGCTCTTTCCTCTATTACTTCATTACTAACATAGTTATTTTTGAGGAAACAAAGAGACTAAGAATTTTATACCCTTAACCTTTAGAAAACTCTGGGCACAAAGAATTTCTGATGACTTTTGATTATTTCAGAATTCATAGTAAGTTTAGAAATGGGAACTCCTTTTTATTTTTTTTTCATTGGTGTTCCTCTTTGAGTTTTTTGTCTTTTGATTTTTGTTCAGGGCAGAGTTCACAAAAATAGGGTTTGAGGCCAAAAATATTTTGGGTCTCACATTAGTGTTGGGTTTCCAACTTTGAGAGACAAATATAACCTGTCACTCAGGCATTTCTGTTTAAGAAAATGCTTTAAAAACCTAGCTACCCTTTTATATTTTTGAAATCCAGTGAATAAGTTGTTTAAAGTAATCACGAAAGGGGTAGGTTGTATTAGTCCTAACATCCTTTCATTGTTAGGAGGCTCTTAACCTGAGATGAAATCATGAGATAAGAAAAACCGGTCCTGGGACGTCTTTCAGTTATGGAGTTGAGACTGTCAGATCGCCCATGCCTTTCCCTTTAGCCCAGTGGTTCTGCGAAAGCATAAGGATCAGCTGGGACACGTGTTAAAGATACGGCTCTCTCCCATCTTCACGAAGTTCTGAATTTGTGTGGGTGGGATGCAGGAATCTTTTTAGTATGTGTCCCAGGTAATTCCAGTGCAGTGAGAGAAAGGACAGAATTTTGGGGAATAGTGCTTTAAAATTACTCGAATTATTTAAAGTCTCTGTCTCTGATAATTGGGACTTGGCGTGCTCCTGCCGAGCCTGGCGTCTCATTCTGGTTTCCCCGAGTGGTGTAACGGTGGCTCTCTCCACAGGTTGCGGTGGACGCCAGCAGCATGCCCGAGCAGATACAGTCCCTTTCTGTGAAGGACTCTCAGGTGTGTTTCCCCACCAGTCATTCCTGTTTCAGATGCTTTATGAACAGATTTTTTTCTTAGAAAAACTCACACTTTAGAAAGAGACAATATCTAGGCAGCGCTTCTGCATCAGGGTCTTGTAAACTCTCCTTTTTAAAATGGATATGGAGAAAAGAATACTGTCACTATTGACCATGATGTTCAGGGCCTCCGACTTTTAAATGATGGGTTCAAGAGAGAGAATTGGTTACCAGGCTGCTTCTGCAATTGCAGGTACTGAGTGAAATAAGAGGAGGGGACAGAATGGCTCACCACTCTGTTAGATTCCAACCACGGGGCACTGTAGTTAATTGATACTTTTCTTCTTTGCTCCTGGTTGGATTTCTGCAACCCGTTTTCATAATTCTTTTATCATTGAATTTCATGGGCCAATCGATCTCTACAACTTGCCCTGTAAAAGTAATAGTTCAGTGATTGTGACATGCATTTATGTGAAACGTGTGATGGGTGACGACGTGTGCCACGAGTGGTGTTGGGTGCTGATGAAGGGTGAGGAGCAGCACAGGGAGGAACGAGGGAGGGACTCGGGGCCAGAGTGCAGGCGCCCACTCTGGTTTTGCTGTATAATTAACAGGCAGAGCCTCTGCTCTACACTGGTTATACTATCAAGCTTTACTAACCTTAGGAATCATAAGTTTTTTTGTCCCCAAATCTGCTTATTCCACTGAAATTCATTTCTACCCTACATGATCGGTGTTTTATGAAACAGCTGTATACTGAGGAGACAGAGTCTGATTTCATGGTTGCAGAAGCCTTTTTGAGGTCAGCTATCTAGTCCTTGGCCCTTATTTTATAAATAAAATAAATCTGAGGAAGCAAAGGTTTGCAGAGGTCATGTGGCTCACCCAAGGTCACACAACTGGTTAGTGGCAGAGGCTAAGTTCAATTTGGGTCTTTACACTGTATCAGGCAACTCAATAAAACACCTGGAGATAAACCGTAGGGATTGGTTGAATGATGAAAAGCAAATTTGGAATAATAATGAGCCAGAAGGCAAAGAGAGTACATAGGAAAAGAGATTAGGATAACTGGTGTTACATAACATGTTGTAGTTTATGCCTTCCTTTATTATTTTGGTCTCCTAGCAGCCCTTTGAGGTAGGCATTATCCCCATTTTGTATATGGAAAAACTGGTTCAGAGAATGACTTTCCCAGAGTTACATAGCTACTCAGTGGCAGAGCCAAGGCTTGACCTGAAATTCTCTATTTTCCTACTGGAACAGGACGGTCTCCTCCTTTCCAGTGATTCATAGGAGTAGCGATAGGCTATGTGGTAGAGGCGTTCATGACTGATGATCTGTATTCGAGGAAATAGGATCTAGCTGAGAAAGGCAGGAGAGCCGAACAGCGGCCTGATCTACTGGGGTCCACCTTCTCTGCATCCTGAGGTTTAAGGATGCAGCCCCAACAAATCTTTGTGCATCACCAAAGCCCGGTGGGGAACAGCCATGGCTCTGGCCCCAAGATGCCCGATTAGATGGCTAAGCCTTCTCCTGTGGACTTATTGAAACTTACCCCAATTATTTAAAGGGCTCATCCTGTGACAAGGCTTCCTATATGAAATATTAGTGTTCACAGTTGTGATGGGGATGAAGCATCATTCCAGTCTTCACACAGAGGTGTTACGTGGAAGTAAGACCACGTAACATATGCACATATGAAGATGTAGTTTTGAAATTTCCAGAAAGAAAGGTATATATGAATCAAGGGATGTCATGATTTTATTTGTTTGTTTCCTGAGTTTATGACACTGTTTGCTATTTTATTTTTAAAGGGCCTACCCAACGCTAGTGAGAGCCATAGAGAATCTTCTTGTGCTGTGAACCTCGTTTTAAGATTAAGGTAAGCAATATGGTTGTTTATTTTGCATTATTTATCCTGTAGTACAATATTCCGATCTCTTTTATTAACTCTTCATAATATTAGCGTAGAATGGAATTAACTTACTTGATTTCCCGAAAGAGCCCCTGTGTGCTGTATTCCCAGGACGAATTGCTCTCTTCTGGTTGCTTACTGAAGAAGTGTAAGAAAGAAAAGCACCATCTGAGTGTGTCTGCAGGCTCAGCATACCCTCCATTACATTTTTTCCCTTGCTGTTCATTCTTGGGTTTTTCTTTTTTCTTTTTTACAATGTGAGATCACAGTAAGAGATTTTTAATGAGTTTCCTTCACCCTTCAGCAGTCGGCCTCTGTCAGAAAGAAACATGCTTGTACTACAGGTTGCCTGTTCAGAGCGTTTTTCAGTGGCAGGTTTGATCAGCCACTGTGGAGAAATGACAGATCTGTTTTGAAAGAAACCTCAGTCTTCTAGGGAAGGGATACAAACAGAGTGCCCGACAGTATAGTCTTTGGATCTAGTGAATGAAAGCTCTTTCCACTTCAAGGATTGTTAAATTTTAAGGTCCATCTTAATGTATATTCTTTGTTAAGAATTTGGCATCTCAAAAGAAAAGAAATTAGCTTAAAGTTAATTGTAAACAGCTTAATTTACCAGCCCAGTCAGAATACGGCTACATTCTTGAAGGCGTTTTAAAGCAAGTTATATGCTTTTTCTTTGACAATTAAACAAATAAAGTACATGGCTAACAGACGGTTTTCAGAGATGTGACTGTAGACTACAGTTCATTGTCAAGGTTAGTTTCCAGCCCTCGGAGTTATCATAATCTGTCAGATTATCATTGCCATAATCACCCCTTCCTTCTGATGGTCATGTAAAATCTGCAGTGCATTTTCACATACTTCCCAGGGGACCCTCACAAGAACCTTTGGTGTGATTTAATTCAGAGTCAAGAAGTGAAATTATTACAAGACCATTTTTTTTATATTTGAAAGTAGTCTTGATTATGAGTCACAATTAGTGTATTTTGCAATGCCTGAAGAATGAAATTGCTCATTCCCTACTCCTTTGACTTTGGAACCAGGCAGTCCTTTCATTTATTTTTCACTTGTTTGCTTATTCATTCAGTCCACCTCTATTTATGAGAAACCCACTCTGTGCCTGGCCCTGTGTTTGTCATTGAGATGGAGGTATGGGCAAGTCTCTGAAGGTTACAGTCCACTGAGTGTGCAGCATTGGAAGTGACCTTTAGAATCCACTCATCCAATCTCCTACTTGGTTTATGCAGGAATCCCTAGTGTCCCTGCCGAATATTTACCCAGCCTCTGTGTATCCTTCAGCTCACTTGTTTTCCATGATCGCCCCTATGAACTTGAAAGGTTTTCATTGGGATAGCTCATTTTCCTCCTGAAGATCCAGCCGACCCTCCTATTCTGGGCTCTGAGGGGCTCAAATTCTGGCCCACAGAGGAACTGTCAGCTTCTCTGGATGAAAATCATCTGGAGAGTGTGTTAAAGCATTTGAAGCCTCACCTTCAAATATCGTTTTGCTCTTGGTACTACAACAATATAGAACTAATGCATCTTATCATTTTTTCTGAGAGTTGTTTGTACCACATAAGTCGTACCTCGGTACTCGTCTGCTTCAGAACTTGTCAAACCCTGTACTTGTCACATTTTGATGAGAGAAAAAATGTTTCAGCACATGGCACTTGCTCAGGACTGGTCTCACTTGCTAGAACTTGTATGAGTCACGAGGCGCCCCACGAGAGAAAGTGCTTCGTTGTCAGTACTCGTCAGTTTTGGCACTCGACACGAGTTCCAGAACAAACTCCTGACAAGTACTGAGGCACTCCTGTCTTTGGAAGGTGTGTTTTTCTCTTTTCTCAGGCACGGCAGTAATGGAACTTGAGCAGCACTTCTCAGAATATAGTCCTATATCCCCCTCATAGTCCTGGTTCACTTTATTGACACTTAGTCTGTACCTGTTCTTGTCCCCTTTTTCCTCATGGGTCTAGGTGACGGTTTTCCCGAGTTTGTAAGTTAAGAAACAGTGTGCATGGTATCCATGTATTGTACATACACATACACGTTTTTTAGAAAGCGCAAGCAACATTGACATTACAGTTCTAAGAAAAGCCTTGTAGGAGAGGAATTTACTCTAAAAGTTATTTTACCTCAGAATTCTCTTTATGGACTTGTTTTCCAGTTCAACGTTCTCCCTTTTATTTACATACAGGCCTCCAGACGTGGTCTGAACAGACTGGAATACACTAGTAGTATTGTGTGATTTTGCCATATTTTTCCTAAATCAGCTCAAGTTTTCATTGCCTTTT
>PVKM010038305.1:0-14156 GCA_004027735.1 Carollia perspicillata
GTAAACTGATGTGATGAGATTTAAATTCAGAGAAAAACTTGTTCCCAAACTTAGTAAAAATTCAAAACTCAATTTTCCAAATTTTAAATGTTTTTTTTTCATTTCTGTGGAGCTTTCAATTTATATGAGATTATGTGTTTTCTCTTCTGAGCTTCACAACCCATCTATGGATTAAATTGACATTGTTAGCCCCATTTTACAGATAACCAATTACATGTGATTAAGTGAATTTAAAAATGAATTAGAACAATATAGAGCAATAAGTGAAAGAAACTTATGATAGATTTTCATGGAAAATCTCTCTCTGGAATGTACTATGCAAATATTTCTTATTCATTCTGAAGGAGTCATTTGTACCAAATGATAAAATTAATTTGCCTACCCATTCAATCTGCGGCTACTATAGGCAAAAAATGTTGTTATTCACTGATAATAAGAAAACATAAATTGAAGATAATGAGAAATGGTTCTCTGACCTCCTAAATCTTCAGACTTGAGCACCACTGATTTAAAATAAACCACCTACCTATCAGACACTTATCTATACCCATGCCCATTTGCTATGAGGTTGTGTATAGCATTAAATCAAGAAAAGTATCAAGTAGTAAAGCAAGTGAATGATGCTGCTTTCATCCCTGTCCCCAATTCCAATCTAGTAGAACTTCAAAGCCACCTACATTAGAATAAAAATGCAACTGTGAAGACAAAAAGCCAATAAGGTAAAATTTCCAGAAAACTGAGAAACTAGTAAGGAGGACAACATATTCGTTCACTGTGCACCTTCCTGGTATGAAACATCACTTATCCAAAGATATTTCCAATTCTTCAGACACAGAAACTGTTTCTTCCTATGGATTTGTTCTACAATTAGTTCATATCACCATACTCTTAGTATATGGTATGATAGTTTTCTGTATGCTTCCTTCCATGATATACTTAAAAGTACTAAGTCTTGACCTTTGTATTCCTAGGGTCAATATAATGTCTAATATATGGTACACATTGCATCAATATGTAATTAAGTAAATGAATGAATGATCCACATTGGGGAAAACACAAATGTATTCTCTGAGTAGCGTCTAACGAGGATCAGGAAAAGAATTGGGACTACAGTCAAGGGGCAGGTCAGATGTTTCCTGTATTTATGATCGATGACCTTTACTATTCATTCACTCTGTATGCATTCTCTGGAGTTATACAAGGGGGACCCCCCCAAAAGAAAACTGGAATTATCTTCTGGATGATGGGTTCCTTGTAGCACAGACTTGCCTTGCTAGGTGAGTGTTCTAGGAACCCATCTGTATCAGTGTACGAGATGGCATTGTGGTGAAGGGCTGTATTCAATTTCAGTGATTTTTTAAAAGACTCTTTCAACACATGTACCCATTTCATGATGGGTGATTTACAAGCACACCTGCCTACATCATGCTGATTGTTCAGCAGTTTTTGACCAAAAACAACATGACTCCCATACCCCACCCTCCCTGCTCACCCAATCTTGTCCCCAGTTACTTATTCGTGTTTCCCTAGAGGTAAAGAGTCCTTCAAAAAGAAATGTTTTCCCAATGCGGAGGAAGTGAAACAAAAAAATGACAGAAGCACTAAAAGGCATCAAAATTGACAAGTTCAAAAACTGTTCTGAGCAGTGGAAAAAACATCTCAATGGATGTTTACATCAAATGGAGAGTACTGTGAAGTTGATTGAAGTTTAAACATATAAGAATAAATGCACAATTTTTTATAAATAAATTTCAGTTTTTGGGGTTACCCCCTCCTATATCTGTTAGGAAATACCATAGTAGTTATTTTTTACTGAATAAATAATCTAACAGCTAGCACATGCATGAAAGATTCATTTAAAATTGTATAAAACAATCTTTTGATTTTATTCTTTGCATACCAAAATAAGGATATCTGTATGGTTTTCACTCTATTATACCAGTTTTAAAATGTTTATAAAAATGTTCTGAAACCAGCTTCTTTGGATCAAAGCCAATGTCTGTAAACCATATTTAGCTGAATTCATTTCAGTGCAGGAACTCATTAACTGCCATCTAGGAGCTCAGGGTCTCCAGGTAGGTCACATATTCCGATTCAGTCCTGGGCAAATCACTCCACCTCTGAGCTCTTTTGTTTCCAAGCCAGCAGCATGAGTGCTTGTACCAGACGACCTGGCATGTGTAGTCCTGCTCATAGCATTCTGTGTTGGTCTAACTCCACTTAAGGAATCTGTATATAAACTCTGCAGTGGTTTCAGTACTTGAAACAACCAGCAAATAAAGATCTTTCTTTCCCCTCAAAATGCATTGGGTCCTTCGATGTTTATATCCTATCAATGAGAATCCAGACATGAAAGTAAAAAATAAGAGGTAGAAGAGATGATTCCTAGAATAATATGTACAGCAGACCTGAGGTAGGATAAATGGGAACCACATGCCAAAAGCCATCATCATGGTGAGACTGAGCTGGCCCCTCAGATACCCAGCTACTGGTGTCCACACCTTTGATTTCTCTCCCTCTGACTAGGGGTGAGACCTGTGATTGTTTTCTAACCAGTACAAAGTGGCAAAAGTGACAGGATGTCGCTTCATGCTTATGTTATATAAGACTGTCTGTCTTACTAGCAGAATGGCTCTAGAGTCCCTCTTCCTTGCCAGCTGTGAAGAAGCAAGCTGATGTGAAATTGAAACCCATGCTGCAGGTAACTGCTAGTAGCCTCAAGGTGCAGAGAGGGCAGCCTCAGTCCTAGGTTTCAAGGAGATGAAGTTGCTAATAACATGAGTTAGGCTAGAAACAAATTTATACCCAGTTGAGCCTCTGATGAGACTGCAGCCCCAGGCAGCAGCAAGATTGCAGCCCAGTGGGTCCTGAAGTACTGAACCCAGTTATATTGTGTCTGGACTCCTGATCCAAGAAACCATGAAATAATAAAAGCACATTGTTTTACACTGCTAAGTTTATGGTGAAGCGTTATGCATCAATAGATCACTAATACAACTGTGAATGTAGTTTTGGTCTTTTCAAGTCTGCATTTTCTGTAGGGTGTTCATTAGTGCCTTACACTTAGGTAGTACAATCATACTGATCCATTTTATGCTTCTAGCAAAACAATAGATATAGCTATTTTATTTCCAAAAAAGTCATACTCCTTTATTCTTCCAGAAAATTGAAATAAAGCACACCTTAAAAATTGAATGTGGAACTTCCTGTTCTCAAAGTAACTTATTAGGTCTTTGGCCATTCTTTACATTTAGGGACAACTAATACTGATGGTAACAAGTCTTAAGTTCGTTCACTCTGTGAAAAGTGTTGTAGGGAATACATATATGAATAAGACATGGCTAGTACCCTAAAAGAGGTTACAACTTTGTTACACTAAGTTTTGAGAATGTGTTATCGAAGTGAAAGAGTTTAAATTATAGTACAGTATGTATCTTAAAAGATGATAGTTTTAGAACAGTGAAATATAAATTCATTTAGCAAAATAAAATTGCTTGTATGAACCCATCTATAACAGCTTTATTTTTTTAAGTTGGTTTGTTTATTTACTTATTTGCTTATTTATTAAGATTCTATTTATTTATTTTTTAAAGAGAAGGGAAGGGAAGGAGAAAGAGACGGAGAGAAACATCAATGTGTGGTTGGACCTCACATGCCCCTAACTGGGGACCTGGCCTGCCACGCAGGCAAGTGCCCTGACTGGGAATCAAACTGGTAACCCTTGGGTTCACAGGCCCATGTTCCATCCACTGAGGTACACCAGCCAGGGCAAAATGTTGGTTTCTGATAAAAGACCATGAGTCTTACGGATGGGTAATGTTTCAAAAACTGGATTAATGGAAGAGAACATTTTATGGAAGAAAACAGTGAATGAAGGCTCTCAGAGGTAAGAATGGGGGGCAAGTTCAAACAACAAGGGATTTTTGTCTTGACTGGCATCATAGCTTATTGAAAAAAGCAAGAGCACAGAATATATTGTCAATTAAAAAGTAATGAGGGCCTGAACCAAACTGTAATGGGACAGAAGATCCAGAAAGAAAAGAAAGACTTTGTGGATGTGAACCCTAGAATAAGCAGGTTAACTGACTTCATGAGACAGATGATAGAGAGAGAGAAATTGAAAGTGAAGTTTCAGAGGACTTCTGGTCAAGATGGAGGCATAGATAGACATGCTTCACCTCCTTGCATAACCATATAAAGAAAAACAACCAGATCAAAACACCCAGAACTATCAGAAAAATGAGCTGTGTGGAAGTTCAAAAATCAAGGATTTAAAGAGACCACATTCATCCAGATGGGTAGAAAGGGCAGAGTTACGGAAATGGGCAGAGAAGCAGAAGTGGTGGAGGATTGGGCAGTCTCACATTCATGTATGGTGGATAAAATCAGGAGGGATACATTGCATGCGAGCAAGCCCAACGCCAGGCCAGACCACATAGTCCAGGGTTCCAGCAGCAGGAAGATAAATCCTCATTACCTCTGGCTGTAAAAAGCAGTGGGGGTTGGGCCTACTGCTAAATTTTCACCACTTAAAGGGCCCACATAGACTTAGAATGTATGCAAACCTACCTACTCTGGGTTACACTACCAGGGCAGCAGCTGGAAGGGTGCCAGTCATGTACAGAAAGTGGGTGAAGTAACTGGAAAGGGAGTGTGCTAGGCAAACCTCCAGAAGCCAGGCAGCAGCACTGTGCCTTCTTCAAGTCCTCCCCAATATACATAGAGTCACAAAGCAGTGAACCAGGTAGCCTCCCCCTGGCAATTACCTAAGGCTCCACCCCACACAATTTACAGGTGCCTTTTCTACAATAGGCCATGCTACTAAGACAGGGAGTAAAAGCAGCTCTACCTAATACATAGAAACAAACACAAGGAGACTGCCAAATTGAGGAGACAAAGAAATATAGCCCAAATGAAAAAACAGACCAAAACCCCAGAAAAAACACTAAACAAAATGGAGATAGCCAACCTATAAGATGCAGAGTTCAAAACACTGGTGGTCAGGATAATCGGAGAACTCACTGACTATGGCAACAACCTAAAGGAAGAAGTGAAGGTTACACTAAGTGACCTTCACTTATGGATAAAGAAAAATCCACAGGGAACCAACAGAGAAGGGAAAGAAGCTGGCATTCAAACCAATGATTTGGAACATAAGGAAGAAACAAACCTCCAACCAGAACAGAAAGAAGAAACAAGAATTCAAAAAAATGAGGATAGGCTTAGGAACCTCTGGGACATCTCTAAACATGCCAAGACCCAAAACATAGAGATGCCAGAAGGAGAAGAGGAAGAGCAAGAAATTGAAAACTTATTTGAAAATATAATGAAAGAAAACTTCCCTAATTTGGTGAGGGTAATAGACATACAAGTCCAGGAAGCACAAGTTGTACCCAAAGGGCACCACACCAAGATAAATTATAATTAAAATGTCAAAGGTTAAAGATAAAGCGAGAATCTTAAAAGCAGCAAGAGAAAATCAGAGAGTTATCTACAAAGGAGTTCCCATAAGACTGTCAGCTGATTTCTCAAAAGAAATTTTATTGGCAGGAAGTATTCAAAGTGATGAAAAGCAAGGACCTACAACCTAGATCACTCCATCCAGAAAAGCTAAAATTTAGAATCAAACCAGAGACAAAATGATTCCCCTACCAGGTAAAGTAAAAGGAGTTCATCATCACCAAGCCCTTATTATATGAAATGTTAAAGGGATTTATTTAAGAAAAAGAAGAAAATCAAAACCATGAACATTAAAAAGGTAGCAAATTCATATCTGTCAACTGAATATATATATACAAAATAAAAGCCTAAGCAAACAACCAAAACCCGAACAGAATCGTAGGTATGGAGGTCATTTGGAGGGTTATCAGCAGGGAGTGGGAAGGGGAATAATGGGGGGAAATGGTGCAGAGATTAAGAAGCACGTATTGGTAGGTACAGAATAGGCAGGGGATGTTAAGAATAGCATAGGAAATGAAAAAGCCAAAGAACTTACATGCACAACCCATGGACATGAACTGAGAGGGGCAGGAGGGTTGCTGGAGGGAAGGAAGGTACCAGGTGGAGGAGGGCAAAGGGGGAAAAATTGGGATGACTGTAATAGCATAATCAGTAAAATACACTTGAAAAAAAAGAAGAAGAAAATGAAGTTCCAAACATGCATAAGGGGGGAAAGAAGCATCATTAACAAAATTAGGAGAGTTAAGAGGCAGTATTGGTTTCTGAGGAGGAAATGATTAGAATTGGTGCGTACTGTAGTTAGTGGGCAAGTGAGAGGAGAGGACAGAGAAGGTGAGGAGAATGAGCCCAGGAATGAGGAAACTTCTACAACTGTAGTTACAGTTGAATGTAAAGAACTAAGCTGGTGTAGATAAAGTGGATGTAGTGACTCACATAACCCCTTTTCAAGGTCGCAAAACAACAAGGATCTTGAATAAAAACATGGAGAATTTTGAAAGCAATTGGAGTTACTTAAATACATTTCAGGGCATCTCTCTTATTACAGCTCAAAAGGAGCACTCTGGTTTGAGCATTTTCAAAACAAGAAGTATTTTTACTAAAACAATCTATAGAAATACACAAAGCACAAATTTAAAATATAATTGTTATTTTGGGCACACACACCCTTTGGAACATAGCAACTTCTTTTTCTGTTAGGGAAAATTAGAGGGAATAGAAGACCCTCTATTCCTATTCTGAATATAGTGAAAGTCTATAAAAATAAAATATATACATAGCTGTGATGAGTGTGAAAGGACTGATAGAAGTTCAGAGAAACATTGTTATTTCATAAATATATTCTTTGGGCAATTTTCTGACATGCTTTCTATTTCTTAGTCCAGCACTCTGAGTTGAAGCAATTATAGCTAGATACAGGATTATAACACCTATGTTTTCAGCTATAAAAAGCGAGTTATTTCTTGATGATGAGTGTTACATCCAGACCACCATGCCCACTAGTCCTATAATTTTATTTGTTTTACAAATTTGTCTTGTTTTCTATCATTTGTATTTTTAAAATTTGTGTGGCACAAAACCTAACAGTAACTAAGGGTTAACCTTTCTCACATCTTCCACAGAATTTAGCGTAGCTATCTGCAGAGAAAGTGCTTATAACTATTTAAATATATTTGTAAATATAAAGAGATATGTGTAAATTTGAATTTGTGTATGAAGTGAGAAAATGGATGCCGAATAGCTGACAGAGTCATTGCTCATTAAATACTCAAAAAGCATGCAATCTTAGAAGTACTGAATAGCAAAAAAGTTTAGAAATAAAAAAACAAATTTGGGAAATAATTCTAATCTTAGAATCTTACATTATGTAAAAATACAAAATGTTAACACCATCAAAAAGCAAACAGTTTAAGAATATGTGAACGGCTATGAGTCAGGCAGCTCACGTGCCCTTTTGGCACAGTGCATCTTCATGTCCCAGTGGCCAGGGAACCTCGCCTTAACAGCAAAATACGTCCCTCAGCGTTGATTCACAGCAAGATCCGTCATGCGCGGTCAAGCTTGTTTTCTCCTGCTCATGCAGTCAATAAGTTCTCTGTCTTCTCCTTCTGTGCTCTTCCTTCCCCTCCTTCCCCTCCTCCTCCTCTTTTCTCTTCCTCTTCCTCGTCTCTCTCTCTCTACCCCCTCACCCCCACCTTATTATGTGTACCTTACTAGAATTATTATAAGATCTTGGAACTTATAATACATACTTAAGAGAGTAAGACAGGGTCAGTAAAGAAATGCAGTCTTAATTTCTAGAGGCAACGTTTCCTACAAATATGCCATCAGACGTAACTGTACTGACAACATGGCATATAGCAGAGATGGCAGGTTCTTCTTCAATTATGTATTTGTCTTTCCTTTAAAGTAGGAAAATGTCCACTCTTCAGCTGGGCACACACTCAGGAAAAGTCAAGCGCAGTCAGCTAGCTGCTGGTGCAGGTAGCTGTAGGATTCAGATGGGGGGGCAAGGCATGTCTGTAGAACTACTGTGTGTAACTTATAAATTGTGTCCATAAAGGAGAGTAGCTTGTCCTCACCTTCCCCTCTTCTGCTGCCTTGAATCACAGAGATGAAGGGCTTACACCAAGAGCCCCGAGCAACCAGAGGGAAGAACTCTGTCGTGATAAATTCTTGCTGAAGAGCTCCAATACAATTTCAGAATTTTATGAGAGAGAAATGGTCTTTAATCTTGTTTAAAGCAGTATTATTTTGGATATTGTCATGTTGCTGAACTTACATCCCTGTGATTTCAAAAGAATTTTGTAGAACAGGAGGTCTTCCACCATTATTTGTTCTCGGACATCATGCTTATTTAAGTTTCCTTTCCAATTTGTAGTTCCGCTTTGAAAAATGATTATATTCAAATAATGCAGAGCTATAAAATGTAATCTGATGTTTTCAGATGTATTTAACTGGATAGGCAGTAGTCCCATGAGATAGGAACACAGGACATCAAAGCAAGAAAAGTTTTGAAAAATGCCTACAATTTATTCTTTTTAAGATCCATGGGGCAAATTAGCATATCAAAATATGAGTATTCCTAAAATAAAAGAATGATGTTAATGTTTTCCCCTAGCAATGGAACATAGAAAGATTTTAAACACAATATATAAACATACTTTATAATTACTGTTCCATGGAGCAGTCTTTGTAGGATTTTAAATCACTATATAATGTATAAGTCCCTACCACAAACAGTTCTTCAATTCAGGCTTAGATACATTCCAATAACAGTAAACTTGCTACTTCAAAGGATGACTCATTTTACCCACTTTTCACTTTTGAAACTAAGGACATTAATTGGGGCGGATATTAATTAGTTCTATTAAATGTGTACATGTTCACCTGTTGAACCTCAATCCCCTTTGCCAAAACATATTAAGGATTATCTACCGGTTTAGTGATGGCATCTGAAAGTTCAATGAACTCACTGGAAAATACTCATACTCCATCCACCTAGTGTTTCAATTTCCCTGTACAGTGCTGGATCAATTCATTTCAGTTCCACACGTCAGAGAGGAAGGAGTAAATTGAGTAAAACTTGCTTTCACTCAATCATCTGGTAATGTAGCAAATATCACTGAAAGAAAGGTAATTATTTTCTGATAGCCAATACGACTAGTTTCATCACTTGTCATTTGACTAGAAATGCAAGAAATTCAAAGCCAAAGAATTACTTATTTTTTGGACTATAAGACTCACTTCTCCTCCCCAAAATTTGGGAGGGATAATGGCTGTTAATGCTGCTGTTGAGTTCTATTTATATTTACATTGGTGAAATATCATGTTATTTATGTTATTAAATACTTTACCACATTTTTTGCTTCAAGGTTTTTTTTCCCTATTTTCCTCCTCTAAAACCTAGGTGCACCTTATGGTCTGAAAAATACAGTATATAACTAAAACTGACATTTAGTCATCCACATCCATTCTACTAATCAATAATCATTGCCGGGGAGGAGGCAGAGGGGAGTATAAGGGTGTTAAAAGGTAATGGAAACTATACAATTAAAAATAACAACAATAATCACCTTACTACATGGTTATAAACCCATATGTGTAGGGGCCACATTAATTTTTCATTAGTCACAATGATATATAATTTTTTAGAAATGTAAAAATAACATGAATCTACCAAAATGATAGCATTACAGTATAACTAAGTTTATTTATACAAACATACACTGTAATATGTAGGGTAGCAGTAGCTTACTAACTATAAAATTAAAAACTGTTTTCACCAAAATAACTAATATTTGAAAAAAGTATCTAAATTATTTGTTTTGATCATTTTTTAAACAAAATTGTTGTTTAGCCAATTTGTTTGTGACCACGTTGCTTTCAATCAGTTTGCTACACTTTCATAAATTAACCAAATATGAAAGTCTTAAGATTTCTTTAAAGTTGCATTCAATAAGCTTAAATAATCAAAATCAAGTTAATCACACCTCCTGGGCCTCACCATAGTAGCTCTCGACATTAAATATCAGAAGTTTAATTACAGGGAGTTGATAGTGACTTCACTGAGCGCTGAGTAATACGTAAACTGTTGAATAGCTGCCTGATGACTCCACATGGACCGCTTGATTCTTAAGACAAATGTACTCTTGAATAAATTAATGGTATTCATGTTTATTTTCACAATAACAAGTTCAAAGTAAACTCATTCGAATGTCATCACATTGGTAAGATGTTTGTGAGTATTAATTCTATTTAAAACTAAAAAGATCTCAGGATACATTTGGTTCTTGAACTGTTTGTTGACACTTAGGTTTCTGCAAGGAGACGGGCACTTCACAGAGCTGAGCCACAGTCTGGCTCCAGCCTTGGTAGTAAGCCCAAACCTGCTATTGCGCTTGGTCCACACAAGGCCTGGAGAAGGCCAGGTAGTCAAAGCCTACTTGATGCCATTGGGGATGAAATTGTGTGTGTTCAATGAGCATGCCATGGGTGGATTAGTTATAGTTTCTAATCATGATGTTAACATAAATTAAATAATGACAACAAGTCATTTGGATCCACTGTTAATATATGAATATGTAACTTGGGAGGAAATCTCCTTGTCTAATATGTAAAAAAAATATTCCAGTCACTAATGCAAATTTATTTTTGTAAGAGTAAAATGCTATAGCCCTGGCTGGTGTAGCTCAGTGGATCGAGCGCGGGCCTGGGAACCAAACAACCACGGTTCAATTCCCAGTCAGGGCACATGCCTGGGTTGCAGGCCAGTTCCCAGCAGGGGACGCACAAGAGGCAACCATACATTGATATTTCTCTCCCTCTCTCCTTTCCTTCCCATCTAAAGAAAAATAAAATAAAAAATAAAAATAAATTTAAAAAAGAGTAAAATGCTATAATAATTAATATTCAATAGTTAAAGCTGATAATTTTCTGTCAAAATGATCAAAAATATCTAAAGTGTTAAATAAATAGGAAAATACATGTTAAATACATGTATTTAATACATGTTAAGTACATGTATTAGTAGATATTAGGGGAAAATATTAGCTAGATAACTTTAGGAAAAATACATCTTTCTGATCCAAAAAAATTTTTTAAATCTTCACCTGAGGACATTTTTCCATTACTTTTAGAGAGACAGTAAGGGAGTAAGAGTTTATAGAGAAGGGAAGGGAGGGAAGATAGAGAGAGAAACATCAATCAATATGAGGGAGAAACACTGATCAATTACGTCCCATACCAGGGACCAAACTGGCAACCCAGGCCTGTGCCCTGACCGGGAATTGAACTCTTTGTAATTACAGGACGATGGCCAGTCAACTGAGTCACACCGGAAGTTTTTTTAAATGTAAATAAAAAGGTAGAATATTAAGGATTCTGTTATAATTCTAAGCTCTCTGAAATTAGTTTATAAACACTGATAACATCAAAAATATTCAATTATTTCAAATCATTCCCCCAAATACAAATATCACAAAGTACAAAGAGGAAGGTTTGAGAGAAGAATGTAGCACCCCCAAATGCCCTGCTCCCCTCCCCTACATTGGGAGGCAGTGGGGATCTATTTCACATCAGAAATAACACAGCAGAGTGTCTACAGAAGTACTCTGAAAAATGAGGGTGTAGAGAAGTTATTGCTCCTGAGCCATAATGTCCAACATTTAAACCCCCACCGTGTGTGCTTGACATTTTATGAGAGCTTGATATTTTAACAATAAAATTTAATAATTTCAAAATTTATAAAACTTTAGATTTGATAATATCTCAGAATTTTATTCTATGCCTGTGAAATTTAACTTTTGTCCTTGCTTCAGTGGGCCAACTATGTATCCAGGGCACATCTGTAAAACATAAGAATAACAGGGGAAAGACGGGGAAGGGTCATCAAGGAACATGTATATAGGACGCACGGACGAAGACAAGGGGGAAAGGATCAAGGGTGGCAGTGGATAGGGAGAGGGAAAGTGATGGCAGAAAAATGGCAACAACTATACTGGAACAATTAAAAAAAAGAAAAAAGAATTTTCACATGTAAACAAGTATTTATTCATAGCAATCAGTTCCAGTCCACACATATGTTTTCCAAACTGGCTCTTAAAATGTTTTGAACTCCATTTTTGTCAGAACACAGTCTTTGTGAACTAAACAATTTAGTTTTGAGTCACCAAGTGACCCCACACAAGCAACTTAAATTATTTCAGGGTTGGTTTCTTATACTTTCTAGATAATAATACTCACTTTGTAGTTGTGAAAGGATTTAATGGGATCCCATATGTTAAGCATCATACATCAGTGCTCAATATGTAAAGATTTTCAATAATTGGTACTTTCCACACTCTTCTTCCCTCTGCCTGTGAATTTAATGTTTGGAATTGCTGTCATTGTCAGTTTATGAGCCAATAAGAAATTAGAAAAGCAGGAACATAGAAAGTTGCAAATGTAAGGGAAATGAATACAACTGCCTTGTGGTTTTTAAATTTTTTAGCAGTAAAACCCATTTTCAAAATAAATTTTCACATAGAACCCCAATATAAAACTGATCAACTCAGAGCTGCTCTGGTCGAAGCAGATGCACAGAGGGCCCTGAATCGACCTGTTCCTCTCCCCTTTACCCTGAGCACAAAGGGTTCTGGATCAACCCATGCCTGCAGAATTGCAGGACACTGTTGTGGAGGAGAAAGCAGAAAGCACAAGGACTTCACAGCACTGCTTTCTGGAAGCTAGTTTCCCCTCAAATTGTGTAGGCCATTGTGTAGGTCCCTTAACTTGGTTGGTTAAACTCCTGGGTTTTTGTTTTATTTAAAAATGAGAAGTTTGAAATATTCCATTTAAGTCTACTCTATTCCGTCTCTATTTTATTTTACCACCAAACTTCTTGAAGAGAAATCTACATACATACATACATAAACTGCTTTAGCAAACATTATTTGTTTTGGCAAATGGCATTTTCAAAGATGGCAACCATAAAATCTCCCTTCCCACATGCTCTTTTTTTTGCTGTGTGATCTTGCCACTCACCAATCCAGAGATGGAGTCGAATTCCCCTTACCTTTGAGTCTAAGTATTCCCCTTTATCCGTTCTGGTCTTAGTTACCTGCTTGTACCCAACATCATACTCCATGCAGCAACAGAACGAATAACACGGTGTGATTTCCTAAACCAGATCAGCAAAGGCTATACACTTACACCTGCTTCCCTTAGAAAGCGCACTTACCAGATGTTCCCTCTCTGGACACTCCCTCTCAGAACAACCCTAGCACCAGGTTGTGACAAGCCCTAGCCAGAGGAGAGGTCACCTATAGGTATGCGGGTCCACAGTCCCAGCTTAACCGTATTTTCACGTTATGCCAGACCAGGCGCCAGGCATGTGGGAAAAAGCCTCCAGGTGATTCTAGCCCCAATCTTCAAATCACTCCAAGCCAATCAGTGTTTCCAGATGAGAGCCCAAATAAGTCTTCCCCACTAAGTGTCATTCAAATTCCTGATCCAAGAAATTCATGAGCACAGCAAAATGGTGGTCTTTTTTAGCCACTAATGTTGAAATGACCAATCATGCAGCAATAGATCACCAGAACATTCATGGCTTTATTACTTACTAAATCCAATATCCTCTACTTATTTTCCATCTGCTTCAGCCTTGCAATCTCCCCATCTTCAAATCTAAGCCTGATCTTTACATTCCTGACACAGTAAATTTTTATTCTTTCCCTACCTCATTCTTTTTCAGCAGATTCATTTCCTCTAGCATCCTCTCAAGAGAAGGCATTCCCAGAGGTCACTTTTTAGCCCTCTTCCCTAGCTCTTCTTGAGTAGCTCAGCTACTGTAAGGATTTAAATTATCCCTTCATTTATTCAATAAATATTTATTGAGCACCTATGAACCATATTATAAAGCTGTGCACCAAACAGACAACATTCTTCTTATGACAGTGCATATATTATAGTAAGAATAGACAGAAAATAAACAGATTAGCATAGGATTTCATAGCCCAGGAAGAATGATGTGCTATGAAGAAATGTAAAGCAGGGTGAAAAGGACAGAGGAGTACTATTTTAGAGAGTGGTAATGGAAGACATTTTATAAAAGACATCTTTAGTCAGAGACCTATATAAAATAGGGAGCTAGTCCCATTTTTATAGAGATCCTTCCAGGAAGAGGTACGTAATCATAGTGTCCAAAACCAGCAAGGTGC
>PVKM010038306.1:0-14140 GCA_004027735.1 Carollia perspicillata
GCAACCCAGGCATGTGCCCTGACTGGGAATCGAACCAGCGACCCTTTGCGTCACAGGCCTGTGCTCAATCCACTGAGCTACACCAGCCAGGGCAGAAAAGTGAGTTTTAAAAGCACCCCTGTCGGGACCGCCGACTCCACAGCACCCACAGTCTGTGACATTCTAATGCCTAGAGAACTTACTCATCTGGTGTCCAAAAACCTTTGTGGTAACAGCCCTAGTTTTAGAGACTCGTGCCCCCCACACGACAGTCCCTCCAGAAGCATCTGAAAATCTGCCCAATGACGCTGGAACCAAAGACAGACTTCTTAGTGTGAGTTCCAGGGCTTCCGGGTCCTTTCCCCAGCAGACAAAACATGTGACTGCTGAGTATTGGGCCTCAGCCCCCATGTTGTTCTCTCCAAAACAGCCACTAGTATCATTTTCAAGACAAAGCCACTAGCAATCATGCAGTCTCTATACCGAGGCCTAGGGTAGCCCAGTCCCTGCACCTGTCAGCACAGGGGCCTTGTTAGAAATGCAGGTCCACAGGCCTCATCTCTGATCTTTTGAATCAGAGAAATCTGGAACCCTATAATCTGCATTTTAACAGGGGACTCTGAAGGGGGCTCTTTAGGACACTGAGGTGATTCTTGTGTCTTGGATGAACAGCTGGACAGGCCCCCCAAGGGGAATGACCGGGGCTATTTTCACAACAAGCCCCGGTCTTATCTTTCCCTGCCTTCCCCCCTTCATCTCATAAACTGAAAACAAGGCCCCTGCATCAATGCCCTCAAGGATTTGAAGATAAGTGAAGCATGATGTGTAAAGAGCCTTGAGCTCCCCGTGGGGAGGCAACGATGCAAACTAAAACATATCACCTTTTTGGATCATGAAATACTCTTTCAGGAGCAAAAATAAGTCTCAGCCCTGTGGAAGGCATGGCACTGCCACACTTGAGCGCATTCAAATCACACCTGAGGATATCTTTGTGCACTTTTTCCCTAAACCGGTAGCTTTACATCATACAGATAAAGACTTTCTTCCCTAACTTCTACCAAATCTTTGGTACACATACATTTTGAATAAAAGCTTAAGTAAAATGATTTTGTAAATCGAGGCTTTCTTTTTTAAAAAAAGTCTACTCAAATTGCCCCAGATCTCTCTCCAGCAGACCTGTTCTCTGAGCTCCAAACCCACAGATACAGCTGCCCACCTGACAAGGTACCTGAAATGTCATCTCACACACCCCACCCAATTCGTCCAAGCTCAGCTCATCATCCTCACTGCCCCCTAAATTTTAGAAAAACTAAAGTCTGAGTACTTAATGTCACAGAACTATACACTTAAAAGTGATTAAAATAATAAATATTATTTACACATATAACTGTACTAATTTTTTTGTTGTTGTTTAAGTCCGGTCCTCCATTGGTGCCCATACCAGTAAACAGCACCACCATCTGCCCTAGGCTCAGGACAGAAACCTGACTCCTCCCTGACCCCACTTGTGCTGTAAGTGGCTGTCCCTACACCCAGGGAACCTGGCAGTCACCGTATCTTAGTGGTTCTTAATCGTCTCCCACATAGCCAAGTCTAGCAGCTCCTCACTGGTGCCTGCATCCAAGTCCGCCCCCTCCTACCCTGTTCTACAGGACAACCAGCGGAACTTCTTACAAGGGAAGTCAAATCACATAGCTCTCCTGTGACAGCCTTCTGCACGACAGACAAAGTGCAAAGTCCTCGCCCTGCACATCGGGCCCTGCTGGTCTTCCCAGCCCTGCCTCCAGCCCAGTCCCGTCTCCCTCCACCCCTCCAGCACTTGCTTTCCCCTGCCTGCTGGCTCACTTCCTCCCTCCCTCCACTGGCTTCTGCTTCCCCTCCAGTCTGAGCTCTTCTGTTCCTTCCTCTAGGAAGCCTTCAATGAGCCCCTCCTCCAGGGTTTCTCAGCGTCACTCCTGACACTTTGGACCAGATCACTGATTCTTTGGGGGAGGGGGTGTCCTGCGCCTTGCAGTATGTTGGGCAATGCCTCTGGCTCCACATGCTGGTAGCGCCCCCTGCCAACCAAAGAGTCTCCAGACAAGGACACACAGTGGGGGGCTTCGGGGGAGGCAGCGAGCTTGTTCCCTGCTGAGAGCCCTGCTCCAGAATCCATCCTGAAGCCACACATCTCCCTGAATGAACTCCCGCCACAGTACTGAGCTCAGCCGTGACCAGTCTCCAGTGGAGTCAGTATGGACCACCACCTTCCCTTCCAGGCTCCGAGCTCCAGGAGGCTGGAGGGGGACTGGGTCTGCCTTCTTTCTGCAGCATACCCAATCGTTAACACACAGCAGATACTCGACCCTTTCTGAATAAATTAAAGAAACGGTGAGTACAGTTTTTCCTACTATTTTAGTACCATTTTTACATTGTTAACCTTTTCCAGTAGTCCAAATCAGCACCCATACTGAATCAGGTTTCTTTGGGAATGGCTTAATGAACAGAGCTTTGAAATCGGTGCAGGGGTGTCAAATTCATTTTTACCGGGGGCCGCGTGGTTACCTTTAAAGGGCCAGATGTGATTTTCGGACTGTATAAATGTAACTGCTGCTTAACTAGGGGCAAGGAGCTCAGTGCCGCCGCCGGGGAGAAACAAGGGGCTGGGCCGGATAAAACGAGGTGGAGGGCCAGATTCGGAAGGCGGGCCTTGTGTTTGCCACCTGTGAGACAGGGTATAAGGGAGACTCTGGATCAATGATGGGTCTCATAAACCCCTGACACTCACCGTTAACTCTTCCTTTCCATTCGAAGAGATGGAACTGACGCTCTTGTACATTGTTCTAAGGAAGAATCTGGACAACACCAAAGATAGATCACACACAGCATACTTCGCCCTGTATAATGCACACTTTTTTGCCCAAATTTCTGAGGGAAAAAGAAGGATGTTCACTATACGTGGGTATAATGATCACACACCATGGGTATAATAAAGGGGCACAATAACCTCGCACGTCATGTGCACAAAACGTGGGTGTGCACTATATACAGCAAAGCACATTAATGCTACAGGGAGGTAAATGCTCAGCGTCTGCAAATCCCCTCTAAGTAATCCTTTTGTGCCTAGAAATCACCCCTGCTCTATAGTATCTCGAATTAGAAGTATAAACCCGGTCCTTCGCGTTCTGAGTGAAGTCAGTGGTTGGGACTTGCTCCAGGAACAGGCCCACGTTTGCCCAAGAGGAAGCTAACGAAGGGGTCGCAACGTCTCCTCCTCAACCCACGCCCATTTGAAACAGAGGCTCTTCCCACCTCCCATTCCACTGCACCTCAGGCCCAAAAAGCTTGACTTCTGGCTACAAGCAAACTCCCTTGGGTGAAATTCATGACCAAGGGACCATACTAACTTGGGGGTCCTGAGCTACCCAGAGAACAAAGAATCCATCCAGACTGTTAAAATCTGTGCAGGTAATACCTGTGTAATGCCTAAGAAGTAAAAGGAGGGTTTAAAAAAAATAAACACAGGAAAACCTGGAGTCAGTTCTGACTCCTGGTGTCTTAACATGGCTCACTGTAGCACAAGGAATCTGAGCAAGAGCGGGCTCAGAATGAAAACCATCCCTAATTCTGGCAGGTGCTAACACATACAGTCTGACCCATACAGAACAGAATCAGGAAGAAGAAAGATAAAATTGAATTATCTATTATTTTAACATTGGTTCAAATAAGCTTCTTTACAGATGTATCTCAATTAGGATTAAGTCTGGCTGCATTAGTAAAAAATGCAAACAACTGATGCTTAAATAAGACAGAGGTTTATTTTTCATCTCAGGCACTACAAGTCTGGTAATAGGTGACAGAGGGCTAGCATGGGACTCCACATCCAGCCGGCACCCAGGTAGTTGCTATCCTTTCTGCTCTATCATCCTTATTACTGCCTTCCAACAAAGTCACCTCATGGCCACAATATGGCTGCCCTGGCTCCAGCCATCGAATTCACATACTAGGCAATGAGAAGAATGAAACAATGGCTGGGGGATCGGGGTGGGAGGAAGTCTGTATTCGGCTGGATCAGCCATCTTTAATAAGCTTTACCAAGAGCAACCCCAAAATCTCTACAGAGAGCTCCCTGCCTACCCCCATTAACAAGGGCCACTGAGAAAGGTTTCATCACTGGACACACTGGGACTACCACCACCCTTCCCATCACCCCCTGTATAATTAGTCTGCTAGGGCTGTCATAACAAAAACCATAGACTGGTTGACTTAAACAACAGAAATTTATTTTTCACATTTCTGGAGGCTGGAAATCCAAGATCAAGGTGACAGCAGGGCTGGACTCTGCTGAGAGCTTTCTCCTTGGCTAGTAGATGACCATCTTTAGCTGTCACAAGGCCTTTTGTACATTTGCATGCATCCCTGGTATCTCTTCCTCTTATAAAGACATCAGTCCTACTGATTAGGACCCCCACCCTGTGACCTCATTTAACCTTAAGGCCCTATCTCCAAATACACTCACACTGGGATTTTGAGGGAGTCAGTTCAGTCCATCACATTCCTGATAATGGCAGAGATTTTTGCATCGGGAAAAGAAGGAACTAAGGGTTACCAGGTAGGCAGAGAGCAGCCTCTGCTATAACACTATGTTAAAACTGAAGAGATGGCAAAGTTCCAGTACTTTATCTAGAACCACAGGAAACCACACAGTGGCTGACCCAAAAGCGTGACTTAATCTGATTCTAGAACTGGCACCAGACTTAAGAACCAAACTTGCTATGAATTTTGTCTATATAATCATAAAGGTTTAAAATAAATATTCTATATGGACTTTTCTCTAATGAATATGCTACCATTTGTGGAGAAAATAAACTACATACAGTCAAGACAAACTTCTAAGGAAAGGTTTAAGGTATTTTTAAACTATCAGGAGTGTACAAATGCCTCAGAACTCCCATCATATTCTCTGCTTCAGCTATATTACAAGATTTATAGAGTGCTGCCCCCCACCCAACTGCAAAGCAGAGCTCAGTCAAATGAATTCATGATTTATTTCAGACCTCCAAGAATATAGCTTCCTGTCTGTACCAACCTATGAAAGATATTCACAAAGCCAGTTCTCAGAGAACTTTTCATACATTCTATGTCTTATTTACTGTGCTTTTCTGACAAGTTCGAAATGCTAATAGATCTCCAAAAATGTGTTGACACTTTAGTTCATTCTGTGTGCCCTTTAACATGGTATCAACTTTGGACAGTGCAGATATTCCCCCAAGGGCAATAAAAAATAGATACACATAGCAATACAAATATGCCTTTCAGCCCATATGTTGACTGTATTATACACAAACCCTATATTCCCAGGACAGCATTATAAAGTGCCGGGCTATAAACAGAATCCCAATCTCAGCTACCCCACTTTGGTGAGGTGCAAAACATCCAGGCAGCTGGCCAAGTAATGCAGCTAGCAGTCACCTCTCCGCTCCTCTCCAGCCTCCCTTCTCCCAGAGCTGCCCCAGCAATGCACTTCCTTCCGCTAAAGCAGATCTTCACCAAACGCAGCGGCTCCCCAGTTCCTAACAGCCTTCTCTGCCCAAGGTGTCCGTGCATTTTTAATTACATCGTTGCTTACTTAATCATGCGTGTAGGCAATTAATTACCAATTAATCCCACTCAATTTTCCCACACTGAACACCTACAAAAAAGCCGGGGGTGTGAAAATAAGGTCCTTGGGCGGAGAGCTTAAATCCAAAAACAAGGCAGCAAAGGTTCCGGTGGGCTACCAAACAGTGACGTGTGTGCAAAAAACAACGCGACGTCTTTCCTAAAATGCACCATTCTGCCATTTCTAAAAATCTGAAATTACTGCCTCTCAGCCTGGACACACAAAAGTGTGGGCAGACGACAATAACGCTGAGATCACTGAAAAGAGAGTAACTTTCCCCCAACCTTTCAAACTTGCACAAATCTCATCATGAAAGTTAATTACAATGATTTTTTTAAAGAAAACTTTTATCAACATCATTTTATGATAAAAGGGAGAACATGGACGAAAAAAAAGGAGATGGCTTTACAGCAGTAGCAGACCGGGTAGGCATTGTTTCCAGGAGTGTTCTCTACTTTTCCTCCATAAAGACCCAAGACGCAGGGCGGGACGGGGGCGCTTCTCAGGGCCTTCCTGGAGCCATGGCCGCCCACGCTGAGGTCGGGGGTACCGGTCTTCCCTTGTCAAGGCATCAGAGGGTGAGGACTGGTGCCAAGTTGGTATCGTAACCTCAGGGACCAGGGCATGTCCGTCAGTCCACGCGGGGAGCCCCAGAGGAGTCAGCGGACACATGTGCGCTTTCTTTCAGCTCCGGGGGCGGTGCGGGCAGAAGTGCAGAGAAGTGCAGGACGCGCGACGAGGCACGAAGAAGTGCGGGGAGCAGAGCCGTGCAGGGCGCGCGGACCGCAGGAAGGGGGCGGGGGGCGGGCCCGCGTCCCTCCTTCCAAAGTTTCTTGCGGTGACACAGCTACGCGCTGTTCCTGTGGGAGCGACGCCTAGCGCTCGCAGCTCGGCCGGAGGCCGGCTCCTGGCGGAAGGAGGCGGAAGACGCGAGGCGGACCGGCCGAGGCGGACCGGCCGAGGCGGGTACTGGGCAGACCACAGGGCCCGGTGCGGATAGTCCGGCGCCGCGGAGCCGGGTCCACCGGGCACCGCGAGGGGGCGCTGCTGCAAGGCGCCGGACGGCGGGCTGCGGTCGCCCTGGAGCAGGGCTGATCACCCGGAGCTGCCCTTCGCGCGCCGAAAGCCCGCGCCCCGCCCGTGCGCGCTCGGCCGCCGCTACTTACCCAACGAGCAGGTGAGGAGCGAAAGCAGCGCCGGGAGCACACGGCGGCGGCGGACGGGCGGCCGCATCCGGGCGGCGAGGCTGCGCTCCCTGCGTGGGCGCGGGGACGACAACGCTCGCGGAGCGAAGCTGCGCCGCCGCCGCCACCGCCCCTGCAGGCGGGCTAACCCTTTTCCGCGGCTCCCTCCTCCCTCTACCGGCTCCGCCCGCGCCCCCTCGCGGCCGCTAGTGGGAGCGCCGGTGTGCGCTCTCGCCCGGCTGGCCTGGCCCTCGGTGAGCAGAGAGGTGGCCGTTGGGGCGCACTCCTTCCAGGCGTCTAACCTGGGCTTTCTTGATACTAGTCTCCACTCCTCCCTTTCCTCCGTCTCCCTCACAATCCCCATCCTCTGCCCTCATTCCGTCACCTCTCTTTCCTGGGTCTCCAGCAATAGGTCAGTAGTACCCTTTCCGAACCCCAAAGTAATGGAGGTGGTTGAGTAAAAAGAAAATCACTTTTCCTCCCTGTCATTGTATCATCTGCTCATTCAAAGTCAGTAATTAACCTCTTAATACTGTTGGCACCAGTGATCTACTTTGATGCAGGCGTCTTTAATCAGCTCAAGTGATTAATATTCATTTTTAATGGATTTGGCCAACAGCTTAAGCCTGAAATTTGGCTTTTAATAGAAGTTTGTGTAAACGTAATTTCATATAAATGTAATTTTAAGTATTCACATAATGGAAGAAGAAGGGTATAATTCAACATGTCTGATAAAAATAATTAAATCGCAGTACAAGAGAAGTGACTGTGGAAAGCACGGTACTGTCCAGCCCACCCCTCCCGGGCCAGGAAGAGTGGCGGCAGTGGCTGTACCCCTTAGGTCGTGTGGTGTGGTGGACTGAAGAGGACAGCAATTACAACGGAAGGACTGAAAACCCCTCTCATGGGTCTGCACCCCTGTGCCTCCCCCAAGCCTTGACTCATTTATGTCTTAGGAAGTGGGTGGGACCAAGTGCTCATCGCCAATCTGAGTTCAAACCAGGGCCTCCTGAAGGCCCTGTCCATGTTTCCCTTTATACTGAGCCACGTGGTTTGGATGCCTACTATGTACCTGGGACTATGCTGAGAACTCTGAGAACACCAGTGTCTTCCAGGTGGACATGTAATGTTCACCCAATTGCTAAACATCGAAGAAAGACCCTAGAATACACGTGAGATGTGGGGAGCTAGAGGAGAGATGCTGAATAAACCTTTGTTGTCTTTAGCCCTAAAAATGTGAATGCTATCAGGGGATATAGCCTCAAATACATGAAGACGACCTTGTCATTTGTCCCATTTGTCCGTGCAATAGCTGCTGCAAGTTTTATAACAAGATGAAGTTCTAGAGACAATGGGTTTTCTCTCTCTGGTTTATATTGACTTCTTAAAACTAGGAGCTAAATATTACGCACGTTACCCATTTTGTGTGACTGCAAATAGTGCCATTTTGTTCCATTCAGCCAGGATTTGTGGATACACATCAATACCATTTTTAGGGGAGGGAAAAGAAATGTAAGAGTCCGTCCTCATTTTTTTATTGAGGCTGTTCAAATTTATGGTTGATCCCGTTTATCCTTCTTCGAAAACTTACCTGCCTGGTTAAGAGGTCTAGAAGATGTCCAATTTCCAAAGCCGTTCAGCTTTCTTCCAAGAAAATATGCCTCACATATATTAGATATTAAACATTAAAGCAAGATGGGTTTAAACAGACACAGAAGCCTAGTAATTAAACAGCTTGCTTGCCAAGTATGTGTTCAGATACCTACTCCGCGTTTGGTGACAAGCAACTCTGGGTGCTTAATCGGTGTTTCCATCAAAATGTGTCACGTCTGAGCATTACTGTGTGCTGTGCAGGGAATGGGGCCCTAAACACAACAGAGGGCACAGTCTGTTCAAGTAATAAACTTGCCCCAGTGTTCTTCCTTTCCACACAGACATAGATAAATGGCACACTACAAAGCTCCCTAACTCACATTTTAAAAAGGGTTACCTTTCACTTACTCCAGTCCTATGATAAATCGACTTGCTGGGAGTTCTCTCTCCCCGTCACACGTCGAGAATTCCCTGGAATAAAACATGGTCGTGAGGACACAGATGTATGGAAGGGGCTGCTTGCCACCGGAAACACCAGTGGTAAGGGGACAGCTTTCATTAGGAAAAAAAATCTCATAAACTCATACATGAAGTGAAGGAAGAGCAGGCCATAGCTCTGTCTTGCTGGGGTTCCCCCACTGCATGCTGGCTCCGGAAAGGATGCCCTTGCCCTGTACTGGGGTGGAGCGAGGAGGGCCCCTCTTGCTAGGGGGCCCTATTGCAACGTGATTAAAATATTGGTCATTTTAAGAAGAATTTTCTGAATACTAAAGGAGACTATAAAAACGTCTGCATAAAACCACGGATAGCTAAATAATCTAATAAACAAGTTCCAAACAGATGGTTTGTGATCTTATAAAAGCTATGCTTTAGGCCCAAAAGTCTGGACTCCTCCATTCACTCATTCAGTCCACAGTGAACGCCCTCTGGCTGGCATGCCCATTGCCAGGCTCTGGGGCAGATACCAAGAAGCATAAAGGGGCGGTCCCACTAAGAAGCCAAGAATCTTCATGAGTAATTTGACTGCTGAGTGATAAATGCTGTGCACGGGTAGATGGAAACACTTTGGAACCTACAGAGGGAAAGACGAAATCTGTCAGGGCTGCAGGAACTGGTCAGAAAGGGGGAAGTGATTTGTGCAGGGTATCAAAGGAGACATAGGACGGTCCTGGGTTCTGAAAGAAAGGAAAGGCAGAGGCACAGCAGTTGGGAAGCAAGTCAGCCCCAAGGAGTGGGGGCGGGAAGGAAGCGGGGTGAGGTGGCACTGGTGTGTCACCCAGCCCCTTCCAACTGGATGCCTCTCCTGGTGACTGGGAAGAGGCCTCCAGGACATCCTGTTCCTCCACCAGCATGACCAAGAGACACTTTCCAACTCCACTCCCTCGGCGGCCATCATATGTCTTCAGGGGGGCTTCCCTCCACACACAGGAGTAGCCTTGTGAATTAGGAATGACCTTAGGGATTACCTTCCAAAGAGAAAATCAGGCCAATGGACTGACAGGGGACTCGAAAGGCTAACACTGGGTCTCAAGCACATAGGTCATGTTGATCATCAGAACCCCGATTTAACCAGTTGCTAACCACGTCCCACACCCCCAGAATCAGTGCACAGCTGGTGATAGGAGAGGGACCAGTCACTGTCCCTGATGCTCTGACCTTTAGGGAAACAAGAGAATCTTTGCGCCCTGTGGAAGAGTGACCGGAAGAAAAGAGACCCAGCAAAACCCTGTATTGGAGCAGATCCAGTGGAGCGGGCTCCCCTGCAGCAGGGGGAGCTCAGGAAGAAGGCTCTGATGCGTGAATACGGTGCTCTCTGCGATGCCCTAGAGGGGCTGCCAGCGCTGTTCACAAATTGTAGGCAAAACCCATTTTGTTATATCAGACTTCCAACCAAGATTTTTCCTGAAGAGGCTTAACCACCGGATTCTTTCCGACTCACAGCCCTGAACCAAGATCCAGGAAATAAATACAACAGAGGTTGCCATCTTGACAGGCCCTGGGACAAGCCCAGAAATGCAAAGCTATTGCCAGTCTACTTTCTGTTCTTTGGAAGACACAAAGAGTTATAAAGGCTTCTGTACAAAACAAAAATTTAAAAAAGCTGTCTCCCAGAGACTTCTAATCAGAAATAGAGTATCCCCTTGGCTGTTCAGTTCTCACCTGGTGATACGAGAACAGCCAGTCACTGTTCTCAGTAAAGAGTCCTGTGGAATCTAACAGGCACACTCACGGGAGCAGGAGGAAGTGTCTGCACTGGACTCTGACCAAGAGCAGAGGGCATGGCCACGACTGTTCCACAGCCCATACGAAATGTGCTGGTGTTTGTGCTGATAAGTAATTGTTCGTTTTACAACAGCTGCTTTCATGTGTAGGAGGATCCTGGTTCCCAAGCTCAGCAAAACGAGTGAACTTTTTCTTTTCTCCCTCAGCAAACGTGTCCCAGAGTGACTGCAGGAGTGAGGTCCTCATGTGACCTGCTGAGGTTGGGAAGAGAAGTGCCTTCTCCTGGGTTGATCAGAGTCTAGTAGACTGAAGCAAGGTATACCTAAAGAGCCAATGAGCCCGTGTAGAACACGGTAAGTCCCCTAAGAAGCACCTGAAGGAAGTGAGGCAGAAACTCAGCACACCTCTCTGGGGGCTGGGGCAAGGCCTCACACACGAGGCAGTTGAAGAGCAGGGAGGTCTGTCGATAGGCAGTCGGCAGATGAGAAGGGGAGGAGGGCACCCACAGAGGAAAGAGAGTGGGCAGTGAGCGTCCTGGAAGTCAGGGCAGCTGTGAGCTCAGAGGCTGGTGCGTTCAATTTAGTGTGGTCTGGGCCACTTCAAGGAGAACCATGAAAGCCATACTAAGAAGATTGACCTTCTGAGTGTGGCAGTGAGGGCAGTGGAGAGCTGGGAAAGATGAGTCAGCCAGTGACGACAACAGTCTCCACTGTGAGACCAAGTCTACAGCCCTATCAGAGAACCTCATGCAAATTAATACCCTGTTCATGGGTGCTGGTGCTGCTTGAATGAATGAGCTAATGCTGCGAGAAAATTAATTCAGTGGTAATGTCCTGGATAGATGGAGAGGGGAAGGAAAAGAAGAAAGACTGTTTTCAAAGCAAACAATGAGAAAAGGAGGAATAAAGGGAAAAGGGCTGAACACATGCGACAGTTGGGCACTCCAACAGTTACTTCCAACCACCATGTATTATTTTATGTAACCCTCACACACAAAAAGAGAGACTATTCTTATTCCCACTTCGCAGATTAGTAAACTGCGTCTCTGGCAGGTCTGATACCAATAGCCAGAGCTGCCTTTAACAGCAGTATCTCCTCCATGTCACACTCTTTAACAGCAGGTGAGAGCAGCAGGAGTGCAGGGAGGGGGCCCAGCAGGCTCCAGAGGCCCCATCGATGGTGCCAGTGAGGCAGCCAGCAGATGGGCCACCAGGAACAGGAGGGCTGCAGAGAGCCAGATGGAGAAGCTAACTACATGGAGATCTGCGAGACGAAGGAGTTTGCAGAGAAAAATGACAGATTATTATCGTTACTTCAAGTATGAATGATAACTGTACCCTCACAGTATTAGCAGATGAGGAGCAACAGCTACCATTTAATAAACACTTGTTATATACCAGGCACTCTCCTACGTGCTGTGCACACATTCTCTCTCGTTAAATACTTTAATTCTCAAAACTGCTTCACTCCTCCTTTGGAGAGGTTAAGGAGCATGCCTGAGGACAGAACTTCTCACAGTGTGGTCCACTCTCCTCTTAGGGGTCCCCAAGACTTTCGGGTGCCCAGGTTCGCAAGGGCGAAACCATTTATGACAATGCTGAAATGTTATTTGCTTTATTTTCTGTGTTGGTGCGAAAGTAGCAGTGGGTAAGAGTGCCTGCTGCCTTAGTCAATCAAGGCAGTGGCAGCAGACTGGACCTGCAGTGGCACAAAAGGCCAAGGCCACTTAACGAATATCCTTGATGAAGCATACAAATTACTAATTTACCAAATTACTCACTTGAGCACACATCTTTTTAAAATTCTGTGTGGCAAACTCAGGTGTAGCATAAAAGTCCTTATGCTGTATATGAAGCATATATATCACGCAGAAGCGTAAGTGCTTGGGTTGCAACCTGAAGTAGCTGGGTTGTTTTTTTTTTGTTGTTGTTTTTTTCCATAGGATACCATTTTTAGTTGATAGAAACACTGACAGACAAACTATGGTGATTCAGCCTTAAGACGTGGACAGATATTTTTCTCAAAAATAAACCAAGTGAGCCTGTCACTTCAAGGCTATTACATGTTGCCAAATTCAAGCTTTTCCAAGAAATTTGAATTTTGGAAAAGTTGTATTGGCCACTGTGAACTCAGTAGCTTCCCAATCCTTAAAGACTTTTCAATGATATCAGTGGCGATGTTTACAAATGTGATTCTTTTTATCTTCTATAAGGGAATGAGTCCACATTTGGAAGACCCACATACTTTTTGTGATCTATGTATGACATTACAAAATCATGAATGGGTTAAAAACAAGTTCCATTCAAAGTAAAGGAAAAACCAATGTAGCATGATACAAAAGTTCACTGTGTGCTTTCAGATTTGACATTACAGTAACCCCAAAGAAACTCCCAGTTGGCTCTTTCTCTTCCAGGAGGCGGGAAGCAGCTTCCCCCCACAGGGTCTCTGTGAGACCCTGACTGGCAAGACCATCCATCACCCTGGAGGTTGAGCTCCATGGAGCTCGTGTGACACCGTGGACCATGTGAAGCTAAAATCCAAGACAAACCCAACCCCACCTGACCAGCAGCATCTGATTTCTGCGGGCACGCAGCCGGAGGAGGGCTGCACTCTCCCAGAGGACGACATGCAGAAAGAGCCTACTCTGGGCTTGGTGCTTCGTCTGCCATCAAGCCCTCCCTCTCCCAGATCGCCCAGAAACACAACTGCAGCAAGGTGATCTGCCGCTAACCTTGCGCCCACCAGCAACCCTCGCACTGTTGACTGTTGCAAGAAGTGCGGCCACACTAACAACCAAGAAGAAGGTTAATTAAGGCCCCTCCACCACCAGGCCCACAGGGTACCTTCTGCCTGAACCCTGTGACCCTGGGGCCTCAATAAAGTTTCCGTTTTGTTGACTGGAGCAGTAAGAAAGAAGGGAGGAAGGAAGAAGGGAGGGAAGGGAGCAGGGGAAAGGAAGGAAGGAAGAAGAATGGGAGGAAGGAAAGGAGGGAGGGAAGGAAAAAAAGAGATTCCCAATCATCACAAATTTTGGTGTGACATCAATGAATGCCCACAATTATATGAAAAGATTTTTACAATAGCCCTCCACTTTCCAACGGTGCACCTGTGTGGAGCTAGATTTTCTTCATTTACTTCATCTAAAACAATATAGCCCAACAAATCAGTGAGGAAGCAGATGTGAGAATCGACCCGTCTCCTATCAAACCAGGTCAAAATTTACTAAAATGTAAAATAAGGATACTCTTCTCACTATTTTTTTCTTCTGAAAAATAAAGTTATTTTTCATAAAACTATAGTACAGGCATGGGCAAAAGTAGGTTTACAGTTGTTCACATGGAAAGTAATACAATAATAATTAATTATAATAATAAATAATACTGAAAGAACAAACTGTTTTGTGTACTCATTACTGTAAATCTGCCTGTGCCCCACCCTGTATATTAACATGTGAAACTTTAAGTATTGTTATTATTAATTAATAAATTAATATGTTTAAATATCTTGGCCTTCTATCTAA
>PVKM010038307.1:0-14149 GCA_004027735.1 Carollia perspicillata
TGATAGTCATTGATCAAATAATGTATCATATCTCTTCCTGTCCCCAAAGATGCTACATATGATACAGAATACAAATTATAAAAAGAAGCACGGAACACTGGTCGAGCCAAATGTTTTGCTCTTTCTTCAATTTGCCCTTCTCTACTCCAGATATTAGAAACCAATTCTCTCAGTGATTCAATTGCTGGCAGAGATGATTAATTTAATCTTTATAGATAAAGTAAAATGGTTGGATAAAAGAAGCAAATACTTTGCTGAGGCCAATTGTAAGGCACATTCGGGTGAACCTCTCATTGTTTACGGTATAATGCTATCGTAGATGGTTAACCAAGAACAAACATCAGTTCTATAAAGAGAATTAAACTTAGACCAAGTCCATTTGGCAGCAGAAAATGAATACAATGCTTACAGCCAATATGGATCTCGTTTGGGTAAATCTTACCAGGGCCTGAGAAGATTACATTATTACCAATGAAGGCATGACAACTATCATATATGATTTTTTATCTCTATGTTAGATTTTTCACATTAGATAAAATATTTAGAGAATCCCTTATACTTAAAAATGTGTTAGAGAAAGACAGACATTGGAAAAATCTCAGAGTGCTACAAAGCTTGGTGGCCATGGGCATGTCATTTAACTTCTATGAGCTTATGGTTTCTCACCAGAAAAATGGGAAAAACAACGTCATTTCTTGTGAGGATAATATGAGATTTATGTCAAGCACCATTTAATATAATGTGGGGCTTAAGTAAATACTCGATCAGGGAGAAATACACAGACATGTTATGTGTGTACATATGGATATGCATATATAAACATACACATAGTATACATAATATTTCTATCGATTTATTCTTCTATCATTCAGCCATCTTCACTTTTCCCACCCAGCCCTGTTCACTGCTGTCTTTTTGCAAAGTACTTTCTTTTCCTATACACATTTATCATCCATGTCAACACACCAACCCAGGTGGAAAGATTCTTTTTCTCATTAGTAGTTAAAAATGCAAATTATAATACCCTAGAAATGAGGATTTAAGAAAAAAAGTCAACATGCACTGATGTGGCTAAGATAAACCAGTTCCTTGCTAACAATACCGTACAATCATTTTGTAAGCAGTATTGCAAAAGTAAGCCATAAATGTCCTCATAGCTAGCAGCCCTTCTCTGAAAGTCTATCCCAAAAAACAATCTGCCAGAAGCAAAAATTTATTGAAGCAGTTAATATATTCATGGGTATAAATCTAAAATTTTAAAAATAACTAACAGCCCAAATGGAAGGTTGTATAACTTTTAGCACAAAAAATGAAATGTTACACAATTATTAAAAATGGTAAAATGTACAAATAATGTAAAAATAAAAAATATTGTGACAATGTAAATACAAATAATATAGTGAGTTCTATATCATGATTATGACTATTTAAACTGTGTATGGATGTAAGATAAATTTAAATGAGAGAATAATAAGCAATTTTTGCAATCACAATTTTAAAATATATTTTTACCTTTGCTTTTCCTTTATTGAGAAGTGAAAATTAAAGTCTGATCTACTTTGCTAAGGTTTTCCAATGTACTGAAATTATATGCATTTTCTTGTCTTCCTAAAAATAATACAGTGCCATTTATTTGTAGTGCTTATTCTGGAATTTACATTATATTGTTTTTTTTATCACTTCTACTTACTTCCTGCATATTAATCTCTTCCCAGAAATCCTCTAAAAACTTTGAGGACAGAGGTTTGGTAATTTCCATTTTAAAAATATCTACCTGTACTAGTCCAGATCAGAAATTCAATAAAGATAATTTGAAGAGAACCGGCAGTAAATGTGAATGAGTCACAACAGTATTACTAATATACAAGTTGATCTTGTCAATTTGAGAACTGTTAATTAAACCAAATTGTTTAGCGAGCACCTTCATACACTTCCTAATACAGAGTATGGATAGGAAATGACCTTGGGGCTTGGTTCTCCTGATCCCTTCGAGGTCAACCTTCCTCTCTCTGTTGAAATCTTCTGCCACTAATGCATTGCCTCCTATAGCTGTTCTTTCTGCCCCATTCATGTTCTTATTTCCCCAAAAGACCATTTATACAGGTCATTCACATGGGTATCAGACTTACTAAAGATTTGGCAAAGCAGATGCATACACACGGTGGAAACTTTTCAAATGGAACATTAGCCATTCCTTGTATCAGTCAGAGTCTAGTCAGCAAAACAAAAGCACGTGAGACAGTTTAATGGAGAGAACTTAATGTAGAGAATGAGCTGAACAGGCATCGGAGGAGGGCAACTGGATATATGAATGAACTATGGCTTGTCCATATATGGCAATAGAACTCTGACCTTCAACCTCTGTAGCAACCAGGACAAAATAGTTGGGACTTGACCAATGGCTACCAGCTTCCTGATATTTTTACCACCCGCTTTTGGGAGTGTATCCCAAGCCAAATATGCTCCCCAAAGCAATTATATATGACACCCCGTTTCTAGCTAGCCTGCCTCCAACTTCTTAACTCCAAAAACCTCCAACTAGAGCACACCTGAAACCTTTCCCTTTCACTACTATGAAGATTTTGTACTATGCAGCTTGCCTTTGACTCTGCCAAATGCAAGGGATGGTGGCTGACTCCCTAGCTATAGCAATCTGGGAATAAATAGCTTCTGTTTTATTGTTTGTCTGTTTTTTCAATTTGGGTGTTTTTTGTTTATTTCCACAGTGGAATTTTAAAAAGGGGAGGGAGACAAAATGGCAAGTTAATGAATGCTGGGAGCAGCCACCACACCTAGGGTTAGAGAAAAAAGGTGGGGAGGAGGGGAAAATGCCAGAACCCAAAAGCTCCGCCCCCACAGAGTTGGGAGCGACCTTCAGGAGGGCGTTGCCACCTGGCCGACCCCAGCAAATAGGGATCTGGGGAAGGGCAGGGCTTGCAGCTGGGGCTGAACCTTCCGAGGGAAAGCTGCTGCCCCCTGGTGTTGGTACATTGCAGAGGGTGCAATGAGGCTGGTTCTGAAGTGCCCAAACATACGGAATGAAGCCAGCGGCTGCTACTGGACTGAAGGGCTTTGTCAGGGCAACAGTTACAGGAATAACAAATGGGCTCCAGTGACAGGAATAGCAAACAAAAGGAAGGGAACAAGTCCCCAGACTCATTCTGGCAAAACCTAGCAAAGGCAGCTGACACAGGAAAACGTAGACACAGGAAAACGTACTTGACAACATCCAGACATCTGTGAAGAAAAGTGGACTATGGGAGGGCAACGAAAAAGAGGGACGGTTACTTAATAATTAACACGCTTCTGTCCTTAAAAGAATTTTAGCCACCCTCACTACCAAAAGTCATTCTGCTGCTTTGTCTGACCTTGTTTTCTCCTCATGCCTTCCTGGATCATCTTCATTTTCTGCAGCCTCACAAGAAGCTTGATTATCTCTCTTGCATTGTATCTGTCTCAGCTGTGCCCTGGGAGACTCAGTGTTTGCCAGCTAAATCAGCCAGTGGAGATGTCTTGCTTTACCCAAAGCTAGGGGCTACAGAGGGAGATTATGTCCCTCCCGTGGAGCCCAGGAACAGCTGCTGCCTGTTGGGATTTTTAAAAGGCGTTTTGTCCTTGTTTACTCTGTTATGCATGTTTCCATGATATCTGTGCATATGTGCTGGCAGATGTTAGGGTGACTGCAAAGGTGAGCTTTCTAGAAGGAGGTGGGCATTTTGCAGTGTCTCACTGCGGGAAAATACATGTTGAACAAAGGGAAGGGCATGAAGATTCAGTGCCTGGGGAGGGGAGCTGCATGTAGATACAGAGGATCATGTTACGGTGGGAAACTCTTAGGGATCCCAAACCTTCAGGAGAATGTTTTCTTCTGTGTACTTTTAAAGCGATATAATTTGCAAAAGTAATACACGCTCATTAAAACAACAACAAAACGAAAAAGCATGATAGTGTGTGAGGAAGCGAAAAGCCTTCCTCTTCCAATACTTCTATCGCCCAGGTATACCACTTTCTATTGCTCAGTGTGTACACTTTTAGGCTTTTTCCTATGCGTAGTCCCCTGCCACAGAGACCTGGGATTGTTTAGTCGATGAGATGATAGCAAATCTGACACAGCTAGGAGTCTAACAAGCATTCGTGCGTTGGGATTTGCTCTATCTTGCTGCTGGTAAACCTCTCGCCATCCTGTGAACAAGCCTAGGCTGCATTTCTAGAGGACCACAGACCCCATGGAGAGAGGCCGCAGCCACCCCTATGATCCCTGGCATTCCAGCAGAGGCCGAGACGCGTGAGGGAGGTCCTTCTAGACCACCGTTCTTCAACTGAGCCCAACCAATTTTGGAGTGGTTTGTTATACAGTAAAAGTTAGCTCATACAGGTAGATAGATAGATTGAGATAAAAAGATAAATGTAGGGACATAAATAGATCTGTCCTTATGCACATAGATAACATAGGTTTTTAAAACATTTGTATTTATAATGACCTGTATAAGACATGACTACATTCTTTAAAAATGCCAAGACTACTGGTAAAATGAAGAAATCCTTTACTCAGTAGCTACTGTTCCTATCCCACTAGTACTGTCTATCATCAGTGGGTATGCATTCTTCTGTTCTATTCTGGCTTTGTGAATTAGAAAATGGAAAATTTGACTTCCCTCACTTTACTTCTCTACTCAACAGTATGTCTTGGAAATACCTCCATGCCAGTGAGCATAAATCTATTCCCACACGCACACACCAAATTTGCTTTACTTCCTACATTTTCATGATGCAAAATCTGTTAGATCAAGTTATTGAATTTATTCCTTTTCAAAACTGCCTTTACATTTTTTTTTTGCATTTTTTTACTTGAATCTTAGACTCAGCAGTCAAGACAGATGTAAAATATTGTGGGGAATTTGGAGGGAAACTATTGAATTTATTAAGTTTGAAACAATTAGCTTTATTGTATTTCATCCTTTCATTCATGAATATGTTATGTTTCTCTTTTACTTAGATTTTTAAATCATTTTCAACAAACTTTTAGTTTTTCTATTATTATTGCACATTTATTTCTAGATTTCTTCCACACTGCTTTATATTTATTGTGTTGCCATCTGGAAAAAGATCTGTAAATCTATTATGTTTCACAGGTATACAGAAAAGTTTTAGATTTTTAAAAATCACTTATCTTTTATCAGGCTGCAATGCTGAACTTTCTTATTCATTCTAATAGAAAAACTAAGACAGTCAACTGACAAACTGTATAGATAATCTTATCACTTAGAAATAATAACAAATTTGCCTTTTTTTTCAATATGTGTACTTTGTATATTTTCCTATTAATTGGAAACTCCAAGGCAATATTCAGTATTAAAAACATTGGCAGGTATCTACTGTCACAGGTTCAATTCCCAGTCAGGGTACATGCCTGGGTTGTGGGCCAGTTCCCCAGTGGGGGCCATGTGAGAGGCAACCACACATTGATGTTTCTCCCTCCCTTCCCCTCTCTCTAAAAATAAATAAATAAAATCTTTAAAAAAAGACATTGGCAGGTATCTTTATCTAGTTCCACACTTGATGGGAATGTTTTTAGTGATTCAACATTGACCATGAGGTTTGGTATAGGTTACTGGTAGAAATCTCATATCAAATTTGAGTTGTGTCATTCTTTTAAATAAAGAATGGATGTTGGATGCTATCAAATGCTTTTTATTACTATTTAGGTCATCATATAGTTATCTTTCTTATTTATATACTATATCCTTAATAAATTATAATATTAAACTGCTCTTGCATTCCCATTGTTATATTATTCCCATATATTATATTCCCATGTTATATTATTTTCTAATACATTGCTACACTCTATTAGTAGTATTTTATTTTAGATGTTGCACCTCTGTTCACAAATGAAATCATTCAGTAGTTTTACATTCTTATTCTCTCCTTGTCTAGATTTGATAAAAGATTAATACCGAGTCTTTTATCCTTGATGGTCTAAGTATGAATATATTTCCAGATATAAGGTATTGTGTTTGTATGTGTCTGTTTATATGCGTGCATTTTGTTCAATATGCCAATGATATATCTATATTAAACTCAGGCAAAATTCTTCTCTTATTTTCTATCTATCCATGAAATCAATCTATCATTTATCACATATCATGTATTTATTATATAAATACATATTATCTATATCAATCATCTATCTATTACTATGTCTATTTTCATTTTCTAAAACAGCTACTGAAATTTCTAGATCTATGTTCTCTCATTTTTCTTGCATTTTTCTCAGCTTTTGAAGGTAGCATTTGATAATGATAGCAAATACTTGTATAGCTCTTTGCATACAGGTACTGTTCTCTAAGCTCTATATGTATTAACTCAATCTTCATAATCACCCACTTCTGGCTGGATATGATAAGCTCTGTCAATCAAAAACACCCTAACTATTTCAACAGAGAGAACTTACATAGAGAATTAGTTAAGTAGGTATGGAAACAAAGAAAAAGCAAAATGAAAACAGAGTTAACCTAGACAGACATGGAAGTAACTGCAGTAGAAATGGCTACCACCCCTTTGTCTTATGGAAGATCATCAGAACCTAGAAACTCTGTAGCATTGGAATACAGAACTGTGAGGAAGGGCTGCCCCTCTAGGTCAGGTGGGATTAGGAGGGGTCTCTGGGAGATGAGGCAGTGCCCACTGCACTGATCCTGGTGAGGGAAGGTAGAGAAGACTATTCTGGATGCCAAGTAAAGACAGAGACGAGGACCATGACTGCTGTTTCCAGATGACCTCCTTCTGTCCGGACACGTGAACAAGAACTGCAAGCAAAGCAGAAGTTCCCGCCCCTGCCTCCTGCCTCTTAGTTGTGATTTTGTGCCCTCTGTTGGCATAACCTTGTAGGAGACACAATGACAAAAGAGAAGTAAAGTTTTCAAAGTGCTAGCCCCAGTTTTACAAATAGTAGGGTATATTAGGAATTTACAGGGGAAGAAAAGCTTAATAAGGAGGACAAAAAATGTAAATAATTTTCCCAGTGTCACACAGCTAGTTAAGTACAGACCTAGTATTCGGACCTAAGTAGTTTGTTCCCAGATTCTTTGCTCTTAAACACCACAAGATGCTGCCTCTCCAACTATTTGAATTCTAGAAAATTCCTTGGTGCTATATCCCAGCTCATTAGTTTCTCTTGAACTATGTCCTTTCTTCTGTTTAGCCCAACTACTGAGTTTTATTTTAATGATGATAGGCTTTTTAAAAAAATGTTATTGTGGTAAGAACACTTAACATGAGACCTACTCTCTTTAAATTTTTAAGTGTACAATACAATACAGTCACGTGCTACATGACATTACAGTCAATGACAGACCATATATATGATGGTAACACACCATAGAGCCTAGGTGTGCAGTAGGCTATACCATCTAGGTTTGTGTAAGAACACTCTACGCTGTTCACACAGTGACCAAATTGCCTAATAACACATTTCTCAGAATATATCCACGTCGTTCAATGATGAATGACTGTATTGCTGTCTGTAGGCACAAGCTGTATAGCAGATCACTCAGACTTACTCATCTTGCATAACTGAAACTTTATACTCTTTGAATAGCAGCTTTCTATTTTCTCCTCCACCCACCCACTCCAGCTCCCAGCAACTGCCATGCTACTCTCTGCTTCTCTGAGTTTGACTGTTTGGATACTGCATATACTTGGAGTCATGAAGTATATGTCCTCCAAGGTTTATCCGTGTTGTGGCAAATGACAAGATTTCCCTTTTAAGGCTCAATAAAATTCCATTTTATGTGTATAACACTTTTTCTCTACTCATTCACCATCGATGGACATTTAGGTTGTTTCTACATCTTGGCTATTTTTGAATAGTGCTGCAATGAACATGGGAGTACTAATATCTCTTTTGAGATCCTGATTTCAACTCTTTTAGATAAATACCCAGAAGTCATATTGCTGGATCATACAGTAGTTATATTTTTAATGTTTTCAGGAATCTCCATACTGTTTTCCAGGGTAATTGCAACATTTTACATTCCCATCAACAGTAGGTGAGTGTTCCAGTTTTGTCACAATAGTGACAGCTTTAATTTCCATTATATAATAGGTTAATTGTATTATGGGTCAGATCTCTCTTCACATTTCTAAGGATATAAACTATATTTATTTGAAACTTCCTGTTATGGTTATTCTTCTGTGTCCTCAAGATTAAGTTAATCTTTTATTGAGGGGCAACAAAGCATTGGCCTTCCTCAAATGATCAGTGACTCTTGACGTGCTCTCGTCCTTGTAGCTGAGATACCCTGCTGGGTTGACTCCTGTGTCCCCTTTTGAGGAGAGGTAAGATGATTCTCTATGGCTTGTGCACTGAGCTGCTTTCTTTCAGAGTAGGGAGGCTTAGAGTACGTCACTAGTGCAATACTAGAGCTTTGAGCACTATCACAAATCTTTGACCCCAGTTCTCACAGCACATCTCCTCCTATGTCACCTGAAGTCTGACACCCTGTAGCTTCTCTCTGCCCTAAGAAAGGGGGGGTATTCAGAGCCTGCTCTGCTTGGTTCCCCTTTCTGATTACCCAATTGTTTACTCTTAGGACCTCCGGATCCTAGTATTCACTACTCTTGGTTATAAATCTCCCTTGATATTGCTCTCAACTTTTGTAGCAAAAAATAACACACACACACACTATATACACACACATATACAAACATATATACATATATATACACACATACATATATATGTTCGATAGTTTGGAAACATTTTTCTAATTTCATATCTTTTACTTCAATTATTTCAAATCTTTCAAGAATTTTTCATAGGTCTGGTCCATCTGGGTTGTCTTTGATTTACATACTGGACATGAGTTTTAAAAGGAAAATACATTATCACCTCTAGACACTTTGTATGGAATGAGGAAGCTGTATGAATGTGAAGTTTACTATCTGGAATAAAAATTACTCATCATTTTAGAAACAAAATAAGATTCTGCTACTCATAATGTTTTGCAAATTGTTTTTTTAATGTATCAATAAAACACAGGTACCTTTACATGAAACTTGGTATATGTTATTTTAAAGCTAATAGTATACTATTTTAAATAGTATACTATTTTAGACATGAACATACCTCATAGTCATTTCCCTATTGATGGCCATTTTAATTTCTTTTCATACAAACAGTACCACAATGAGCATTCTCATACACTTTCAAAATTATTTCTAAAGAACAGATTTTTTAATGTAAATTTGTGTTGTCAAAGGAATGTTCATAGGATGTGGTTTTCAAAAAACCCAGATAATTCTTTCTTCTCCATGTTATAGTTAATAACATTAGCTGAAGGTTCTCATAGGTCTGGCTTTTTCAGTCCATGTCCATCACTCATAACTTAGAGTCAGGTAATAGGACCAGGACAGAGATTATTCAAAGGCATGGAGAAACATAAGGCCACAAGAGAAGTATCACGTCTGTATTTCCTTAACATTAAAAATAAATCTGCAATATCTGTTGATAAATAATTTTTTCATAAAAAGATTTACATGGAAATACGTGGAAAAATAAACATCATGTCCTGAAGTCAAGTAATTTCTAAGAATCCTCAGAAGCTTTGTATACACCAAGAAGCATTTCATTAGTTTCAGCAAAAATATCTTTCCTTCATATCCTAAATTCCTCTTCTCAATAAGACTCAGGTCCCAACATCTGTCTTTACTCTACTTTTAAACATTTTCCTATCTCTGTTTTGGACTTCTGTCCAACAATTAACACTTCCAAATTCTGTTCCCATAATTTATCCTCAAGTATAAACTAAATGCTTGTGTTAGAATGAACATCTGGTAGACCTACCAGAATAACCCTAGGGACAAAAGTTATTAATCTACAATGAGATGATTCAGAGCAAATGACAAAAACATCACTAGAATTTGCTAGAAATGTGCTCTCCATGCATGACTTGCTATTTTCCTTAGAAAGTATAAGAAAGCACAAACGAGACAAAAGGAAAGAAAAGAGAAAGAACAAGAAAAAGAAACAATTACTGTGGCAGTCTGTGTTTTACAAAAATGTTCACGGCCATGTTTTCAGTCCCATAATCTCAGAACCTTGACATTTTTTCTATGAAAAAGTAGATTTTAATTTCCACCTCTAGAATATAGGTCAGCCTTTGTGACTGCCCAATAAATGGAATGCAAAAGAAGAGACACTGTGTGATTTCCGAGGCAAGGACACAAAAGGTGATTCAGCTTCCTTCTGGCTCTGTACCTCTAGGGACACTCACTGTTGGATCCCAGCCACTGTATTTTGAGGAATTCCAGGCCACATGGAGAGGCCACTCACAGGTGATCTGGCTGACAGTCTTAGCTAAGTCCCAGCTGGTAGCCATTATCAATCTTCAGGCCTGCAAGTGAACAGACTTCAGAAGATTCCAGACCCCAGCCTTCCATAGTATCTTCAGTTGAGGCTTCAGACATGTGGGTCAGTGACAAGCCATCTCTCCTATGCCCTGTTCAAATTCCTGACACAAAGGAACTGCAATAACTGGCTGTTTATACCACTAAATTAGGGGCAAGTCTTTTATGCAGTAATAGGGGAAAAGCCACTTATATCCTTAGACAAATGGAAAACTTGCTACGTTCTATTGAAATCAATATTGGGAGATATATTTTTAAAACATCAGGTGTTAGCAGAGCTGGGTAAATGCATAGCCTTCCACTACTGATGCTAGTTCTAGTCAGAATTAATTCTCTTGCTAGAGATGAGAATCAATATCGATAGATCTTAAAGTTTTGTATGGGCACTTTTTCCCATCCTTTAGCATTTTCTCTAGCCTGTAGTTGGAAATGTTTAAAATTGCAGTGGAGTCCATTAATGTTTATTTAAACATTGCCTTGCTATATTTTAAGGCAGTAACTTTAAGGTTCCTATCTTATGACTTCCCAGCCTGGACCCTTCCATTGCACACTATACACTCTTTGCTGAGATTAATTTCTCTTTCTTGGTGTCTGCAAACACGGTTGGATTTAGTAGAGTTGGATGAGAATTAATAATTTATTCATTTGTAAGAAATTGATGTTTATTATTTAGCCAGTATATTTCACAATGCCTTAGGTTCATCTATTGATGATTCCTCCTTTTTTAGCTCATAAACAAACAAACAAACAACAAACAACAACAACAAAATAGTAAGAGTTTTACCCAAGCCACTTATTCGGTGAACTCTTCAAAGAAAAATGAAATTGGTTAAGACCTGGTTTTCCTTTTACTTTTAGTGAGCAAGAATTATTTCTTGAACTAAAAGCTTTTTACTAAAAGCTTGATGTAATAGCTAAGGGTAAATTCTATCTATTTCTTATAATGTGCACATAGTTGAGTGTGAGGCTTATATTCAATCAAAGATTAAAGCCCACATTCATTTATGGTGTCTTCAAATATGTTTTGATGATGAAATTTAGTACTTTAAGAAAACTGTAGTTAGTTCTAATACAATTGCTATCTAACTACATTTATAACCCCCACTGTAGCATTTATGGGTAAAATAATAAAATTTCATGGAAGATTAATTTAATGTCCTCAGAGGAATCTTCTGTATCTGTTTTTCCTTTAATTACTCAATGTGCCTGCATGAAGTTGGGGAGAAAGACTTGAGAAACTAGATTCATTCCACTGCTGTTAGAAGAAGTCATCAAAAGGATGTGACTATTGGATGACCTGAGAACTGTACTCCAGCAATCTGAGGCTCTTTACCCCCTCCCCTGCCTTTGAAATGTACACTCTGGCCCACCATTTCTACAGCAGGAGCCTTTTAAAGGATGCAGCCTTGAGAGAGAAATGTGTTATTGAGACCACCTGTACTGAATACATTATTGGACCCAGTTAAGGCTTCTATATAATCTGTTAAGATTCTGGTGAGAAGAGTTTGGGTGACTTCTGGTCAATATGGCAGTGTAGGTAAACAGCTCATCTCCTCACACAACCACACCAAAATTACAGCTAAGCTGTAGAACAACCATCATTCAGAATCATTAGAATTGAGCTGAGTTGTGGTCTTATGACTACAAAATTAAAGAAGAAACCATATCAAGACTGGTAGGAAGGGTGAAGATGCACAACAGGCTGATTGCACATGTGGCAGATGAAAATCAGAAGGGATATTTGAGGAGTGGAGGGTTCCAGTCCCATACCAAGCCCCCCAGCCTAAGGTTCCAATAACAGGAAGATAAGATCCCATGACTTCTGGCTATACAAACCAATAGTATTTAAGGCCAGAAACTTCTGGAGTCTCAGGCAGTTCCTCTTAAAGGGCCTGCACACAGATTTACTCGGACTCACTCCCTTTGAGCTCCAGCATGAGAGCAGCAGATTGAAAGGCATCAGACACATACAGGGAGGAACTGAGTTATCTGGCATCAGGGCAAGTACTGAGGGGGCAGCATTCTCCTGTAGAAGTGCTGGCAGAGACCATTGTTTTTTTTTTTTTTTTCTGAGCCCTACTCATGCAAAACCACAGAGCCGGTAGGAAGAGCAATTTCTGAGACTCTATCAACCTGACTCAAACTGTTTGCTCCATGCTGGTGATTCCCTGAAGTCCTGCCCCACCCAGCTTTCAGGCTCACCCAAGCTATTTCCAGTGGTTTTTCCATATGAATGGCTTGTCCTAGCCCATGCTTCAGATTTTCTTAAATTCTCTCAATCAAGCAGTATGTAGCTTCAGAGAGCCCCACACCTCTTGCTAAGTTGCCCTAGGCCTGGCACTAGCAACAACCAGCCTTGGTTCACAGCTTAGCATCACCTGGGCACCTCCAAGCCAAGTACAAGTAGTAGCCATCTGCAGATTTCCTTGTAGCTTATGCTGTGTGACCCCAGATAGAACACAGTTGTTGGCTGACCTTGGATATGCTAACAGCAATCAAGGCTCAACTACAATGGGAGGATGTACACAACCCACATTGGGGGTACACATTGAATACCCAACTTGGGTGATAGGGGAGGCTGTGACACTGTACTCTGTAGGACACCTAATACATTAGACCACTTTACCAAGTCTGGGAAATGTAGCAGCTCTAGGTAATACATAGAAGCAAACACAGGAAGGCTGCCAAAATGAGGATACAAAGAAATATGGCTCAAACAAAAAACAGAACATAACTCCAGAAAAAGAACTAGACAAAGTGGAGGTGAGCAATCTACTAGATGCAGAATTCAAAACATTGTTTATAAAGATGCTCAAGGAACATAATGGGGACCCCAATAGCATAAAAAAATTTAGTCAGGAATGAAGGGTATATTAATTGAAATAAAGAAAATATTATGAGGAATTAACAATAGAGTGGATGAAGCCATGAATCAAACCAGTGATTTGGATTATAAGGATGCAAAAAACAACCAATCAGAACAGCGAGAAGAAAAAAAAATCCAAAATAATGAGGATAGTGTAAGGAACCTTTGGGAGAACTTCAAACATACAAACATTTGCATCATAGGGATGCCAGGAGAAGAGAGAGAGCAAGAAATCTGAAACCTATTTGAAAAAAATGACAGAAAACTTCCTTAATTTGGTGAAGGAAATAGACATACCAGTCTAGAAAGTAAAGAGAGTCCCAAACAAAATGAACCCAAAGAGGCCCACACTAAGACCTATCAATATTAAAATGCCAAAGGTTAAACACAAAGAGAGAATCTTAAAAGCAGCAAGAGAAAAGCAGTTAGTTACCTCAAAGGCAGCTCCCATAAGACTGTTGGCTCATTTCTCAGTAGTAACTTTACAGGCAAGAAGGGATTGGCAAGAAATATTCAAAGGATAGAAAGCAAGGACTAAACAAGCAATATTACCCTACCCAGCAAAGCTATCATTTAGAATTGCAGGAAAGATAAAGAGCTTCCCAGACAAGAAAAAGCTAAAGTCATTTATCACCTCCAAACCAGTATTATCTAAAATGTTAAAGGGTCTTCTTTAAGAAGAAGAAAAAATATATATAAATAACAAAATGGCAATAAATACACATCTATAAACAATTAATTCTAAAAAACAAAATAAAAAGACAAGCAGAGCCCTGGCTTGTGTGGCTCAGTGGATTGAGCACGAGCCTATGAAGCAAAGGGTCACCAGTTTAATTCGCAGTCAGGGCACATGCCTGGGTTGCAGGCCAGGTC
>PVKM010038308.1:0-14155 GCA_004027735.1 Carollia perspicillata
GGGGAAAATGGGACAACTGTAATAGCATAATAAAATATATTAAAAACAACAACAGCAGCAGCAGAGATTCTAGGGCTCAGGTTCACTTTTATCCTTGTCTAGGCTCGGGGTCAGTGTAGTTGCAGCTACCCAACTCTGCTATTATGGGCCAAGCATCCACAGACAAGGCGCTGCAAATGAAAACACGTGGCTATGTTCCAACAAAATGTTATTTACCACAGGCAGCAGGCTGGATTTGGCTGATGGGCTCGTTTGCCAAGCCCTGGCCTAAGTCATCAAATTCAGAAGAATGCAAAAATAACCGAACAAGGACATTCAAAGTGGAGAAATCACTGATGAGTAAATGCAGCCAGGACTAAGTCATGTGCTGCGGCTTTATGTTGTTGCTCTTTATTTTGCTTTTTAACTCGCATAGAAAGGATGTGAAATGGATCCTTTTTTGGGGTGAACAGTTCCCTCTGGGTATACTCTGAATTCACAGCCAGCTCAGCAACTTCTAGGGCTTTCCGATGTTCCAGACCAAAAGAGGCAAAGCAATCATATGGATGTTTAAAGAGCCTGGATGAGTCTTCAAGCTAGAGCGCGCGACAGAAAGTCTCCTAGGAGAATGCCTAGAGTTTCTCTGTATTTCCACGTAAGGTCCAGATTCGAAGCATGACTTTAAAGTCTGGGTGCAAACAGGGGCTCCCTAGACCTGATTTCTTATTATAGACCTTTGCATCTTAGAGAGAAATTGGGTGACAAGAGAACCCAAAGAGTGGCTGTTTGTCTGACGGGATGAACAGACCTGTCCAATGTTCCGCCTTCAAGGGACTGTGTAACAGCCTTGGAAGCTGCAGCTGCTGACGACAACGGGTAAGGGAATACAGCGAAACGAGACAGCGAGAAGCAAAACCACACTGTATAGTATGAAAATAATAAAGCAGGAACTGCTGTTTGGGGGAAGCACAAGGAGTGAATGAATAATTTAAATATTAAATTGTGGACACACATGAGAGGAGGGTCATTCCGTACAAACACTGAAGGGAAGCTGCCACTAAAGTCAAATGCCAGAGCCAATTCTTGTCAGAGGCACTGGCAGCTCTCAGCCCAGGAGGGTTCGCACTCTCCAGCCAGTGCAAGTCCAGGTGAACGGCCTGCTGTGACACACTGGGCCTGACGAATGCTCCGTGTGAGCGCCGTATGTAACCTCAGAACCTCTCCCCCCGGCATCTGGGCATTTCGATCTACAGGGACAATCACAGCAAAGAAATATGGACCCAGAGGCAGTTTTTATTACAATACATAGCCTGGTCATGGCCACCTGGTTAAGACCCCTCTAAGAATTAAACAACGCTCTAAGTCAGAGCTGACACCTGTCAGCCCCCATGTCTATCGGAGGCACACGACATACTCCTATTCGGAAGCATGGCCACCACGCCATGCTCTGGTCAGAGCCCCAGTTAAGAATCACGGCTCTGGATTAATGTCTGACAGCTGGTAGCAGAAATCAGACTTGAAAACGCATCCTTCTGTGCACTTTATGAGCTTTTGTGAAGAAAGTTAGGAACGTGAGATACCTTGTCACCTTGGCCCAGGTTCTCCGATTTAACCTCATACAAAGTCTTCCAGTTGGTGGCACTTCCTGTTCCTCCACTCTTTAGATCTGAGATGGAAACACCATCTAACGCTTGTCCTTCTGAGTCAAACCTGAGAAATAAACAGTGACGGGCACTTTATATACTTACTGAATAGGTCACTCATTTTTTTTAAACCTTTTCTTAAAAAAAGTATTTATTTGTTTTTAGACAGAGGAAAAGGGAGGGAGAAAGAGAGAAACATCAATGTGTGGTCGCTTCTCGTGCGCCCCCTACTGGGGACCTGTCCTGAAACCCAGGCACGTGCCCTGACTGGGAATCAAACCAGCAACCTTTTGGTTCACAGGCCAGAGCTCAATCCACTGAGTTACACCAGCCAGGGCACCACTCATTTCTTTATGCCAAATACAGGCTATCCACTCCCTCACCCAACTTTCATAGGTCACAGCCACATAGGCTGCAATGAGCATCTTCTTCATTGTATCTGTCGTGAAGAAACTGAGTGACCTCTTTTTATCTCAATTGCTTTGATGCCCCCCAGTGGTCAGGAAAGACAGTGCCAAAGTACCACAGAACCTTTTCTTAAGTCAGCCTTGCACAGCAACACTGGCCCAAGGGCCCAGGCCCAAGAAACAGTAACCTGGACAATCAGCAACAAAAAAGCAATAACGTAGAGCTCCAGTATAGTTCTTTGGGCTACTGATTCTTACCCACTATCAGCAGCTGCATTATTTTTTTTAGCAGCTGCATTTTTATCATGACTGGAATGTATCAGTATAGAAAGTGACCAACAACATACTGTAATGGTAGCCAAAAAAACAAAACAAAACAAAACAAAAGGTTCCCATGCTGAGAGCTTTCAAGGCTGATAAGAATTCAAAAGATTACATAACCTCAAGTAATTTATTAAAAGGCATTACCTGTTTTCTTGTAGCTTTATTAGTAACATTTTTAGTCATGTAATATTAAAGTTAAAATTGATTTGTATTTATTATTAAAATTGATTATACTTCTTGATCGTGTATCAGCCAATATGAGGAAAGGGGACCAGGGAGAAAGTGGCTCAGAAACACATCTGTGGCAGGGAAGAGTGTCTGAGATTAAAGACATGCCGATGCCATCCAAAACGAGGATAACTGGGAGCTCAGCACACCCAGAACAGGAGCCTTAAAAAGAGCCCCTCTGAAGGAATGGATGCCGCCTTGCGCTGCAGACGATTGCCTTCTCGTTCTTTCAGGTAAGCGGCTAAATCCGTCACAGAGGCACAGCAAGGTCCATAAATCTGTTTTGCCACGACTAGCTACACGAGTTTACGATTTCAAAAACTCCAAGGAGACATTTGCCACCAAAGGCAGCTCATCAGGAGTCAACAGAGCAAGGAGAGAGGCAGCCCTTCTCACAGTAAAAATCCCACATTGTTATAACCGAGATCTAAACATCTGCAATCCTCGCCTAGTGGGTTGTGTGCACTGAGCCTCTTTGATCAATGCCCAGTTATTTTATTTTGGAGACAGCCATGTCTTTTTATGTTGACCAGGATGACAGCTATTGACAGGTAAAATGTAAAGGCCTTAATGTGGGCATGCAATTAACCTGGGGTCAAGCTCCAGAGCCTGAAAGAAAAGAAAGCAGTAAGGACCCAAAGCTGTGGTTATTTCTGGTCGGACTACTAACAGGCCCCTTGTCTTCTAATATAATGTCAGCTACCAGAACAGTTAAATATGGATACGTGTGGGCCATACTCATGAGGATGGCTGAAGCGACATGAACATGAACACTCCAGTAGATGTTTCCTGAAACTCTTCAAATACTAGTGCTACTGTTTCTTATTAGACTCAAAACAAAAGCAGGGTGGATGTAATGTGAGCTAATTCGTTAGTCCCTTAAGCCCTAAAACATAACTGGAAACGGACGCACTTTCCCCTGTGACTACAGTCACACGAATTATTTAAGCTCAGGCTGAAGTGTTCTCCCTGACCACATCAATTCCTGCATACCGTGTTTCAGTTTGAAGTGCTCTTCTGAGGCAGTTTTAACACCCTAGAAAGCCAGATATAGCGAGGAGATTTTAATAGGCTCCCCTCATCGCCCGAGTGCTTTGGGAATAACAGTAAAATGCCAACAAAAGCCCATTGTTCTCACGGCACTTTATCGGAGTCCAGTGAATACACACTAGAAGATGCGATCGGCACCAAAGACTGGACAGAACAGAGAGCACTTTCTCCCCCCGCAGCACAGTAGGCCTCGGCTTTAAACCTGGGAAAGACAGATGCCTTCAGCACACAGCTGCCGAAGCCAGCCTCATCCTGCTCCGGCAGGGTGGGGGGCGCCACGCAGCGCTTCCATCCTGCTGGCCTCCTCCTCCGACTCTCCGAGTTTGTCAAGGGTTTACAGGTTTGTCAGTTTAAGGGCTTTAAAGCCATCCTCTCAGAAGGCATAATGTCCCCAAGAAATATGGGAACGGCTCCATTCAGTAAGAAAACCCTGTGCTTGGCAGACGGCTCGCATACTGATTGTAACAACCCCAAAACCCAGCATTTCTCAGAGCCCAGGCCCTAGAAGCCCCCTTATTCAGCCTCGTAACACCTACCATCCACGGAGCTTGTAGGCCTCTGGGATGTCGGGATTCACAATGACTGTGCTCGATGACAGCACAGAGAGGCTCCGTCCGCCAAAATCGGACACTCTGGCTCCTTTGATAGCCATCACGGGTTGTCTAGCACCATCGAATTTGTCAGCCTGCATCACAACAAAAATCCCAAACAAATACAAACGTGTGTCATTGGCTGGAAGAACACACAGAACATTTTTAGAGGAAACAAAGAAAGCAGTCAATAGCGAAGAGAAGGCAATAAATGGTACAAGGAATCTATACAAGGTAACCTCACACCCAAGAATCTGCTCAGAGAGACATCAAAACAGATAGAGAAGAAAGAGCATTCCACTATGTGAAACTTAAATCACACCGATCACAGAAGTAAATCAAATGAAGGATTTCAACTACTCCCTAGGCGGGCCGGTCCTTCGCCAGGAGGGGTCTCCGGGACACGCCGCCAGCTCTCTGCACGCGCTGACTGCGAACACGAGTACTCACATCTTCTCCCCACAGAGTAGCTGACACCACCTTCCCTGACGTGTCCATCAAATAGATATTTCTCTTAGACACTTCTCTGTTGTTAGCCTTCACCGTGATTTTAGTGGCATCTTCGTAGCTCTTGCAGATCCCAATTATGTCTGTAACACAGGCACAACGCTTTAGCTGGAGGTGGTCAAGCTCCCGTAACAGCACGGCCAAAGGCTGAACGGCAAGCAGGTCAGGCTCACCCGCCACCCACCATGTGTGGCAAACAAAACTGATCATCAGCACTCCCTCTGCTCTCAGACACAGACTGACCTACAAGTGAGTCCTTAGGTTTGCTCTCTAGGTCATCAATCTTCGTGAAATCAAACTGGACTGTAGGTAAGTTACGACCATCTTCACAGGGCATGACAGAAGTCTCATTATTGAAGGTCATCTCATAGTCATTTTTAACAGCTGTGAATTGTTTGTTAGCAATCTTCAGAGTCCCTTTAGAGAAATAATAGACCTGCAAAACAGTCCAAGCCGTGGAACATGGGATAGTCCATCACACTGGACAGAAAAACCTTTTACCGCCAGGGAGCTCTGCGATGGAGCAGAGTCCCCTCACCCTTAACCGCTGTTCCAGCCCCAGACTCAACACCACCATACCTTGTTCACGTCGATGAGGGGAAAGAACTTGTCCGCTTGCTCATTGAAAGCAGTAGCTCTGATCTCACCCTGTGGATGCACGCAAGAGGTTAGAACTGTGGGCTCATCCAGTTTTGCCAGCGAAAAGGAGGCACTTCAGTGTCAAATGACATCTTTACAGAAACGCACGTTTTACAGTCACATATTCAAGTTTTTAACCCCATGAGACAAATTAAGTTGAGTTAGCTGATCTTTTTACCATGTTTTACTAACCTCAAGTTAGAAACCTAAAAAAAAAAAAAAAATCCAAAAAATCCCCCAACAAACCCAACAGTGAGTTTAATATACTGACAACAAAAATAAAACAACTCTGAACGCTGAGTGGCACGACCGAAGCCCACGGGGAAGTAAGTTGATCCACGATGATTCATCAGCTTCCCTCGCATTTGCCTTAAGCAAGGAATTAGTTCATATTCAGGAGTCACTGCCAAAAATGTCCCAGCAAGTCACGTTTTCAAGTTGCTTGTGATTTGCTTTTCACTTTTACTTTTCATCTGTCAAAATGTCACAGATGAACACAAAACTGAAATTAATGGGTGAAATTTTTGCCAAGTGACAGAACAGGCCAATAGTTTGGTAAAAACTTAGGTCCTGGCATGGATGTAGGCGTCGCAGTCAGTGCAGGGATGGGCAAAAGCAGGTTTAGGGCTGCGAGTGTGAGACTCGGAACTGATCTGGTCTCACTGCTGCGTCGTTCTCTGTCCGTGCCGCTCCTTGGCCTCACCCGCGTACGTCTGGGGTGTCATCCCATCCTCCAAGAACAAAAAACAAAGCCAGACCACGGACTTTCTTCTGCCATTAAGAGATTTGGACAAATAGCAAACAAACGGCAGTCTGAAGTCCTTGAAGTACATACAGTACTAGGAATTATAAACAAAACTAATGGACAGAAGAGAAACAGCTAACAAGACTGTGGAGATTCCACGACTTGGATTTTTGGTCTCCTCGTCGTGGTTTGGTTTGGTTTGAGTAAGGCGTGGAGAGCCTGCACACTCAGAACCCACCTCCCACAAAACCACTCACTCACCAAGGCGGCTTCTGCGTGCCTTGCGCTGTGGCTCCAAGCGCCACTTTGCTCATAAGCACACACTACCTCCTACAGCTTCAACCAAGCCTGCCAGCGAGTCAGAGCATCTCGGGGCTCTCCTGCCCATGAGGCGACTTATACACGTCGAGAGCTAATTCCCACTGTTACAACAGCTTTCGTTTAAGGTCAAGGATTTCATTTATAACCTTTAAGTCCATGCCCCCCAGATAGCATCAAAAGAGGAATAGTACAGCAACAATCATGCTTCTTTTTGGCCTGCTACTGTTTTCCGCCCCACCAGCCTGCACAGAGATATGCCTCCCACTGCCCCAGTCAGCTGCTCCTGTTAGCCCGCTTGGCCAACACTCACACTTTCATCAACTAGTTCTATAGAGAAAAGCTTCCCTTCCCCGCGGGAATTGCTCCAGGTACGGATCTGACTCTTGTTGGTGACGCGAGCACAAATAGTCCACCTGAAAACCAAACAGATCGTATTAGCATTTGAGTCCTGCTGGGAAAAGATCGGAAAGGTTCCCTAACATCTTCCTACCGCCTTTCTTATCTCCCAAATACGCCACGTTTTAATGTAAGCTCTATTTTAATCCACCTAATTAAACCCAAAGCTGACATAAAGGTTTGACAGTTTATAGAATAAGCAAATAGTAAAACATACCAGGTGATTTAACACTAACTCATTCTCCTGTCAAATAAGTAAATTTATAAACTCTCTCCCTTCTGTAGAAAGCATCACCAAGGCAACAACATCCCCGTAATGAAAGGCTTGAAGCTAGAAATGCAGTAATACCAACAATTATATTTTGCCACTATTTTCATTACGGGAACTGGTGTCAAACTTCAGCCTCATTTCTAACACACACTGAAGAGAAACACAAGCTTGTGGAACATGGTGCTGGTAAGCCGCCACAGCAGAAGGCGCCGAAGCAGCAGGAACTCAGAAGCTACTGAAACAGGAGGCACGAGACCCGACGTGCAGTCCTGGTGCCCAACCCACACCCAGGCACTGGGTACCTGAGTCACCTGACTTACAATTTCAAAGGGGAACGTATCTTTCCTACACTGCAAAGAATTGAAGAATACAATTGCTAAATTAATTTTTAATGGAAGAAAGTCATAAAAATGATCTCTTTGAGGTAAATTAATGTAAATACAAGTAGATTAGAATGCTGAATTAGAACAAATGTTTAGTTTTATGCATAAGACTACCAATTTATTCTTTCAGCATTAAGTTTTTTTAAAAAAATATTTTACTTATTTATTTTTAAGAGGGCAAGGGAAGGAAGGGAAGGAGAGAAACATCAGTGTGTGATTGCCACTTGAGCGCCCCCCACTGGAGACCTGGCCCACGACCCAGGCTTGTGCCCTGACTGGGAATCAAACTGGCGACCCTTTGATTTGAAGGCCCACGCTCAATCCACTGAGCCACATCAGCCAGGGCCCAGCAATAAATATTTTAAATTTCAAAATGAATGAAGCTCAACAGGCTGTGGCGGACTGCTCTTCTGGCCATCCTTATCTGATAAGGGAGTTAAAGGGAGAAAAAAACAAAAAAGAGGAAACCTGCTTTATGTGTGGGAAGAGTTCACACGTAAGACAAGAGCCCATAATAACCCCTTACAGCATTTTGAAGTGCATTCTGAACGTATGCTGTGCAGTAACTCACTTGGACTGGTAAGGGGTGAGGCTGGCGATGGGCACCACTTTGGCCTGTGATCCCCCGGAACTGTTCACGAGGCTGGTACCGCCCACTTTTCCAAATGTCTTCGAGGCACCATAAGGCTTAGGTACACTGGAACCTTTAAAACACACACACACACGCACACGCACACACATACACACGGAAGGACAATCATTACTCTCTTTAAATTGATACTCAGTTACTGAGGTGTCACTGGTGAAACCATAACAAAATGAAGAGGCCAAATTCCTCCTTTTTAGCATCCAGAGACTGGAAATCAAACAGACTGAAACAGGAGGCCACAGACCCGATCTAGAATGAAGGCTGGGCACACAGATGTTCCTTGTACATCTGCTGACTTGTGTCCCGAGGTCAAGATAACAATGGCAATGCTCTTTCAGAGATCCGTCCTTCTGAAACTTTTCTCTTGTATCAACGGGCAAGAAGACAACAGGTCAGAAAAAGAGAATCGACCTTGACTGGTGAAACTGCTGCAAGTCACTAGATGCGTAAGAAGAGCAAAAGGTCAGGCCAGGAAGTAAACGTCACTGGATGCCCGACACAAACGTTTACCCCCTCAAAACACCCCCTGAAAACCGCCAATCCTCAGCTGCTCTACGGGACTGAAAAGCACAGAATGAAGTCTAGGGCGCTGGGTTCAGTTGGGAGCAAAGGGCAAGAACCTGCTGTTGGTCCAAGACGAGTAGGTGGCTGGCCGCCACGACCCCTTCTGCCTCCCTGATCCAAGTGTAAGCAGCCGCCCCCACTGGGAAAGGGCAGGCAATGAAAGCACCTTCACGCGCCGTTTCGGCAGAGCTTCGACCTCCAGACTCGGAGAGTACGATTTAGTCCACTGATTTCACATTCTCCACATCAAACCGTTTCTTCCCAATGGAATGTTTCTAGGAGTCTAAAGCTACCATTATTCAGCATTTATTTACTGAATTGCCAAAGTAGGTACCGCACACTATTCTAAGTATCTGTAGCACTTTAGTAAAGAAATATACATAGACTGTCCCAGATCTTAAAATTTTCTATTCTAACTGTGGAGCTGAGAGTCAGCTATATACAGAACAGTAATAATTACTTCAAGAATATGCAAAGAAACACGTGGACTATGCAGAATGTGTGTGTGTGTGCACTCCTAATACATAATACACAAGGATGTGAAGCACGCACGAGCATCGCGTGTTCACGCCAGGACCTTTCCCTTCAGTGCACATCCAGTCTTCTCCCCCCTACCACCCAGCCGACGTGTGTTTAGGAAACATTAACAGGTTTTCACAATTAAATATTATTATAAGCCAAAGATGAATAACTGAGAATAGAAATCTGTGAAAGGGGAGATAAGAATAACATGCTACCATTTGGATTCCAGCATAAGCAAGTGACTTTTTGATTGTTTAGCGTTTTAGGTAATCTAGTCCACCACCTCCCTTCAACCACCTCCCGTCGATAATTTGAGAGTTGTGTATGGAGAGATCCACTCACAAAGGCACAGAGATAGAAAGTAGGTAGACAGCTTTGCAAGGTAGATAAAAACATCCAAGACCAATGGGGAAAAAGTCACGTCTTGAAAGTTTCATGGGAACATTACTGACATAACTCTGCCTTTTTTAGAATCTGAGCCTTGAAAAATAGAAAACAGTCACCGAGGGGAATAGTGGAGGTGGTGTATGTGACGGGAAAAAAGGACCTCTAAAGATAAACCAAATTCAACAAACCATCATTTTCAGTGGTGGCTTCTAAAGTAGAGGCCAGAAGGAAACAATGATTCCATTGCAGCCTCTGCGGACCCGCTGCAGAGAAAGTTAGCAGAAGAAACTATTTCTCATCCATGAAACTGAGAAGCAAATCTATGACCAATATAAATGACACTGCCTTCAAGCTAAGATAAATACTCAAGAGCCCGCAATGGGAAACTCGGAGAGACAAGCCAAATTTAATAAGCTGATCCTAGATAGTTAAAAGGCTAGAATTTAAAAGCTATGTAAATTCAGTCAGGAGGGTACAAAACCTAAGATGTGGACTACCAGAAAAACTATTACCAGAGAACAGTATATCATTCCGATAAAAAAATGTCATGTTATCTTTAAAAGACTATCTTTAATCATTTCTTCAATCACATACTTTGCAATAAGAACTGAGCTTACTCTTTGCAAGAAGCAACTGTCGTGAATGGCATTCTAAACACCCCCTTTAGTCCCAGATTAAATTTCAAAACATTATGCGAAAGTCTAACACATGACCAGCGTGTGGCGGTCTTACCCATTCCTGAGCTCCCATTCTGCTGCGGGGGCTTGCTGGCCGGTGGACTGGCTGCCGAGGCCAGAGAAGGAGCTACCTGCTGCTGCCCGTGTCCTGAGGATCAAAAGAGAAAGATCATTTTGGTGCAAATAATTTGGGTTAAAAGGCTGAAACTTAAGGAGAAGAAATACTCAAAGAAAACAGGGACCGGGGATTGTCAGAGACCCTCACGGGTCAGAACCCGTGCCGGGCAGTCAACAGCATGCAGTGTGCGCGCCGGGGGCTCCCTTTTGTTTTCATCACATACGAGGTCGGCTCCATCTACCTTTCACCTGCTTATAATGAACAGCTTTCAGTTTTAACGAGGTTCTCCCCTAAAGCCTTGCCCATCTCTCTTGCATGAACCTGAAGTCAAGTCTCTGGGCTGGATCTCTGACAATACCACTATTTCCATAGCAACAAATCGATGTCATCAACAGAACTGTGTGTTCACGGCGGGAACTATTAGAAGAAAAAGCTGGGTGGTAAGAAAAACCTAAAAGCAGTTCAATTGTCTCTGAAGTGCTCCTGCTTCAAAGGAAAAAAGACATTCAGAAAGGATTCTACCCTCTCCCTCCCAAACAAAGCCACCTTATTTTGCAACTGACGGCTGGTGGAAAATAAGAGTTGAAAGAACCTTAGGTACCGTGAAGTGCCTGTGAACTGTCACAGCAGGAAGAGATGAGAACGGAGTTCAGAAACTAGGTGTGTGAAGGAAACAGGAAGATTAAAAGGAAAAGAGGGGAAATGAACTCTCTCAAGCAGAAAGTAAGAAATGCCAGACCATTAAGGTGCTTATTTGCCCCTCATCCTTTTGACAAATGTTTATGAAGTTGAAAATGTTAAAATAGCAAAATACACCTAACTGAAAAAAAAATAATAATAGATTTATGGAATTTTATTTTGCCTTTGTAATTGGCACTAAAAGCATAAGTCAAGCTGGGCTGCTCTCAAGAGTGCTTGTAGCACACGAGTGGAGCTCCAGAAAATTTCCTCGAGTGCCTGAGAGCGCCAACGGAGGGCGCCACCGAAAAGGCTCCCCTCCTGCCCCTCGGCCCCACCTTCCCCCGGAGCAGACGACGTTATCTTGCTGGGTTCCCAAGGCCCTCGCTCAACTAGGCACATGACATGCCGGTGTCATTTCCTTCTGGCAATATTACTCTTCACTGGTCTGACTAAATGAGAGTTAACTAATGACAGTTAACTGTGCCATCAGAGTAAAATTAATTTAGCATAAAATTGAAAAGGTTAAACAGTTGTTTATTCTTTAGTTCTTCCTATGGAGAAGAAAATCAAGGCCTTATTTACATAGAAAAAAAAATAACAGATTCTTGTCAATGAAGTTCTGTGTTTACTTTTAGCTTTCCCACTGTCTTTGAATTTGCAAAGTGTCACAGAAATTGAATAAGAGAATTGCTCTTCTTTTACAGTATGTTTTGAGAAGGAATGTTTTGAACCTTTTTAAAAAATCAGTAGGGAAACCATGAATGAACTTGGGGAAAAATGTATTTTCCCCCTGCTTCACGAAATGTATTCAAAAGAATGAAAAGATTTAAACATTCAAAGACGGTACCATAAAAACCACACAAATGCCTGCTCTACTACCCCACCCCAGCTCCTCCCTCTCTTCCCACTGTCTCGGTATGTACAAACTCCCAAGTCCTTGTCTCATCAAACGCCTGCTTCTTCCGGTACATTGTTAACTGGGACATGGACATGGGATCATGCTGATCTCTAACCTTCAATTTCTATCAAAATGTAACCAACCTTCACGAGGTACCTAGAGCTACAGCCGTCACTTTCAGAGAGACAGAAAGTAGAACTGTGGTTACCTGGAGCTGGGGGGAGCGGGGAGTTAAGTGTTTCATGGGCAGAGAGTTTCGGTTTGGGACGAGGAAAGAGGTCTGCAGTGGTGACGGTTGCCTAAGCACGTGATGTACCTAAATGCCACTAAACGACACACTTAAAAAATGGTCAAAGTATACTTTTTGTTATGCATATTTTACCACAATTTTAAAAAATGTAACTTAGCTATTTACCTATTCTAAGATGAATATGTTTGACATTTTAACGTGGGTCTTAAAATTAACATGTTGCGCTGGCTGGTATGGCTCAGGTGTTTGGGGCATCGTCCCATAAACCAAAAGGTTGGGGGTCTGATTCCCAGCCAGCGCACAGGCCTAGGTTGCAGATTCAGTCCCTGGTCGGGGTGCACACCAGGGGCAAACAACTGACCAATGTCTCTCTCTCACATTGCTGTTTCTCCTCCCCCAAATCAGTAAGCATGTCCTTGAGTGGGGATAAAAAAATATTAACATGTTATAATTTCCCTATAGTAGTACATAATATAATAGTACAGTCTTATATAATTATTGGATTCTTAGATTCAATGAAGTAGTCATTAATAATAGCTACCATTTTTGAGTGCCTATTTTGCACCGGGTACAAGATTAAGTGCACTGTTCCATTCAATCTTCAACACTATGATATAGACAGTATTACTATACCCATTTAACAGATGAAAAAACTGGGTCACGGAAGTCAAGTAACTTGCCTAAAGTCACACAGCTAGGAAGAGGCAAAACGTCACCTTGCACCTAGATTTGTCTGACTAGATTCATCCGCTTCACCATATAGTTAACTTTTAATTGCAAGCAACTAATTCTGGTAGCCAAAACTCTAACTATATTGAACATAACTAATAACCCTGATATTTGGTAGCTGGGAAAAGTTACTTATTCATTTATCAGAACAATCCTCAACTCCTGCTTCCGGTCTACATCTGCGAATCGGGCACAGGACACAAGGAACAGTCTCAAAGTAAAGGGAGAGCAAACATCCTGGGGCTCGGTAAACAGCAGCGACTGTCCTTCAGTTTAGTGCACCGTGTCACAACTGCCGACCACAAGACGTGCAGGAAATTGGTCTGTAGCTGAATAAAAAGCTTTCTCAAGTTTAAAACTATACCCCAGAGCAGAAACGTATAGACTCAACTTCTGATCACCTGTTTTTGCCACCTGCAAATCAAGCCATTTTGGTAAGAAGGACCAAGGTCATACTCTTAGATGCTCCATGTGAGCTAGCTGCACATCACTGGCTCTGACCCAGGAGGAACATGGGATATTTAAAAGCAGATTCTAGCTCCTCAAGTTACTTGCACTCACACTTGTCATTTTAATATCGTTATAATGGTAAGTGAGCCACTGGCAGATAAAAATCAGGTAACACACAATGGGGCACAAAAACTCCAATTCTACTGGTAAGTGCTTTCTCAATGACAGCTACACAGATTGTAAAGAGTCAATCCAACAGTCAGAATTTCCTGTTGGCAGAAAATGGACAGAATAAGCCAGAAAAAAATTCCAATTAATGATGAGTAATGCTACTCAGTGTAAGAAATTTAAGTCTAAGTGAACATTAGGGTTAGAAATAGTGTAGGTACAGAGAATATACATACTGACAAAAACATACAGGAGATTTAAAATCACCCAGTCTAGTCCTGTACGAAACATGAATTGTGTCTGAAGTTTTATTTCTCACATCTTGAAAATTCTGTGTCTTTATTTGATGTAGTACTAGTATCATAAGACGATTTCAGTGCACATTTTGCAACTTCTCTGCCAGTTTCTGGGCTGGATTTAATCAGTTAATTTTACCAGTCACCCGATTATGTCACACGTTCTGGGTTAGGTGCTAGGACAACACAAACCTAATTTTACTTATTTTTTAAGTATATTTTATTGGTTATGCCATTACAGTTCTCCCATTTGCCCCCCTTCATTCCTCTCCACCCTGCACAC
>PVKM010038309.1:0-14148 GCA_004027735.1 Carollia perspicillata
TCCTTTTCTTGTCTCATTGCTATGGGTAGGACTTCTAATATTATGTTGAATAGAATTGGTGAAAGTGGACAACTTTGTCTTGTTCCTGATATCAGTGCAAAAGATTTTATTCTTTTCCCATTGAGTATGATGTTGGCTGTAGGTCTCTCGTATATGGCCTTTATTATGTTGAGAAATGCTCCCTCTATTCCCACTTTGCTTAGTGTTTTCATCATAAATGGGTACTGTACCTTATCAAATGCTTTTTCCACATCTATTGATATTGTCATGTGATTTTTGTCTTTGCTTTTGTTTTTGTGATGTATTACCTCCATTGGTTTGCAAATATTGTACTATATTTGCATCCCAGGTTTGAATCAGACTTTGTACTGGTGTATGATCTTTTTAATGTATTGCTGGATGCAGTTTGACAATATTTTGTGGAGGATTTTAGTGCTTATATTCATCAGCAATATAGGAATGAAGTTTTTTTCTTTGTTATGTCTTTATCTAGCTTTGGGATTAGGATGATGCTGGCATCATGAAAAGAGTTTGGGAGTCTTCTGTCTTCTTGGATTTGTTGGAATACTCTGTGAAGGATAAGGGTTAGCTCTTCCTTAAATGTTTTGTAAAATTGTCCTGTGAAACCATCTGGTCCAGGGCTTTTGTGTATTGGGAGGTTTTTTTTCATTATTATTGCTTCAATTTTGTCTGCCATTGTTGGTCTGTTTAGGCTTTCTGCTTCTTCTTCAGTGAATTTTGGAAGATTATATTTTTCTATAAATTTGTCCATTTCAGCTAGGTTTTCAAATTTCTTGGCATACAGCTCCTCATAGTAATTTCTTACAATCCTTTGTATTTCCGTGGTGTGAGTTGTAATCTCTCCTCTTTCATTTCTGATTGTGTTTCTTTGGGTCCTCTCTCTTTTTTTCTTGATGAGTCTGTTTAAAGGCTTGACAATTTTGTTTATATTTTCAAAGAACCAGCTCCTGCATTTATTGATCCTTAGAATTATGCTTTTAATCTCTATGTCATTTAATTCTGCTCTGATCTTGGTTATTTTCTTCCTTCTACTTGCCCTGGGCTGTCTTTGTTGTTGTTCTCTGAGTTCTTGTAGGTGTAGGGTTATGTTTATTTGAACATAGATGTAGGGTTATGTTTTTTTTATGTAGGCCTGTATTGCTCTGAATTTCCCTCTCAGGACTACCTTCACTGTGTCCCAGAAGTTTTGGGTGCTTGTCAGTTCATTTCATTTTATCACAGAAAAATGTTTATATCTTCCTTGATCTCATTTTTGATCCATCATTGCTTAATAGCATGCTATTCAATCTCTATGAGTTTGAGTGTTCTTGAGTATTCCCTCGAGGTTGGTTTTAATTTCAGTACCTTGTGGTGAGAGAAAATGCTTGTTATGATTTCAATTTTCTTGAATTTGTTGAGACTTGTTTTGTGTCCTATCGTGTGGTCTATCTTTGAAAATGTTCCATGTGCATTTGAAAAGCATGTGTATTTAGCTTCTTTGGGATGAAAGGCTCCATATATATCAGTTGAATCCATTTGATCTAAGACATCATTCAGTGTTGAAATATCTTTGTTGATATTTTATTTGGAAGATCTATGTGTTTTTGATATTGGGGCTTTTAAATTCCCTGCTATAATTGTGTTGCTGTCAATATCTTTCTTGAGGTCCTCCAAGATTTTCTTTATGTATTTGGGTGCTCCTACATTGAGTACATATATATTTACAATGTTTATGTTTTCTTGATGGATTCTTCCCTTCAGTTTTGTGAGGTGACCTTCTGTTTTGGGTCTCTTTTCATGGCCCTGTTTTTGAAATCTTTTTTTTTTTCTGATATGAATATTGGCTTTTTTCCTGTCCATTTGCTTGGAAAGTTTGTTTTTAGCCTTTCACTTTCAGCTTGTGTAGGTCTTTTGTCTTGAGCTGGGTCTCTTGTATGCAGCATATGTGTGGGTCATGTTTTCTTATCCATTCAGCTATTCTATGTCTTTTGACTGGAGCATTTAATCCATTTACATTTAAGGTTATAATTGATAGGTACTTATTCATTGCCATTTTTTCACACCTGTGTTTCTGTCTCTGTCACTCTTTTCCTTCCTTTCCTTAGAGCAATCCCTTTAGCATGTCTTGCAGTGCTGGTTTGGTGGAGATGTATTCTTTTAGACTTCTTTTGTCTGTGAAGCTCCTTATTTGGCCTTCTATCTTGATTGAGAGCCTTTCTGGGTAAAGTAGCCTTGGTTGTAGGCCTCTGGTTCTCATTACTTGGAATATTTCTTGCCATTCTATTCTGGCTTGGAGTGTTTCCATTGAGAAGTCACTTGCTAACTGTATTGGGGCTCTCTTGTATGTTATTTCCTTTTTCTCCCTTATTGCCTTTAAGATTCTCTCTTTGTCTTAGAATTTTGCCATTTTAATTATGATGTGTCTTGAAGTGGCCCTCTTAGGGTTCCTTTTGTTTGGGACTCTCTGTGTTTCCTGTATTTGTGTGACTTTTTCTCTCATCAAATCAGGGAACTTTTCCAGCATTACTTTTTCAAACAGGTTTTCTATTTCACTTGCTCTTCTTTTTCTCCTCCTATTTTGCAGATATTCTTATGTTTCATGTTCTGCATTGCCCTTCACATCTCTTTATTCTTTCTGCATCATTTTTTCTTTTCCTGCTCTATCTGGATGTTTTTTCATCTAATTTGTCCTTCAGGTCTCTGACTCAATCCTCTGCTTCATCCAGCCTTCTTGTAATTCCTTCCACCTTTTTTTTTTTTTGTATTTCTGAGATTTTACTGTTCATTTCTTCCTGTTTTTTTTTTTGTTTATAGTTTCTATTTCCTTTTTCATGATGATGTAGTTCTCGCTCAATTCCTTGTAGCTGTCTTGAGTTTCTTGAGCATCTTTATTACCATTATTTTGAAACTATATCTGATAGATTGGTTATTTCTATTTCATTTAGCTCTTTTAGTCGGGAGTCTTCCCTTCCTTCTGATTGTATGTTCTTTTTACATCTCCCAATTTTAGGTGACTCTTTTTGTTTGTTTCTGCACTTCCTGATGTTTCTATTTGCTAGCTATCTTTGGAAGGTGAATTTCTATGGTAGGAATCCTATGAGATTCCATGGTGTGGCCTCTTTGATCACTTTCTGTGGATACCCTAGGATGCCCTTATTTCTGTTTGTGTGGGCTCTCTTGTTGTACTTGGGTTTTTACCTATTGGTGGTTCCTTTGTTGGTGCTTCTTTTCCAGTAGGTATACTGATGTTCGCAGCTCCCACCTATGCTTATACATGATCAGTCACAGAGGGTAGGCTAAAAGGATCAAGATAGTGGGAGAGTATTTTATGGGATTTAAAATACTAGCAAGTGGAGAAGAGATAGGAGACTCTTTGGATAAGTACAGCATTAACTGTGATATTTCACCCAGCTATCCATTTTTTTAAATTTTATTTTAATTGTTATTCAAGTACGGTTTTCTGTCTTTTACTCCCATCCCAGTCCACTCCCCTGTGCTCCCCACCTCCCTCCCATTTCCACCCCCCTTAGTTTTTGTCCATGTGTCCTTAATACTTGTTCCTGTGATCCCTTCTCTTTTTCCAGCTAGCCACTTTTTATAAAAGGTGAAAGAGAGATAAGACTATCGTTAGAGAGGAGGATAATTGTTAGCTTAATCTAGAAAACAGAGCACTTGTGCAAGGTTAGATGATGGGATATAGTGGGAGTAAAGAATAGAAAGTAGGCGTAGTGTGAGAAAGAATGGAGTTAACCACAATAATAATAATGCTCAGGATTAAAGTGAAGTGGGCTAAGATTGGGAAGGGTTGCTGTGTAGTGTGTAAAATTATATGGAACAACAATTATTTACAATAATACTGGAACAATCAAAAATATATGATTTGGATAACTAGAATAGAATGTACCCAATCAAGAATTGTTTGTATTGGAAAATGGGTGAAGTGAAAGAAGGAAAATTAAAATGCAAGAAAGGGAGAATAAGGAAAACCTGTCAAACAATGCAATTAAACAGAAATAAAATGAGGAAAATTAAACATAAGAAAGAGAAATAAAAATACTAATAAAATAAAATAAAAGTGGTAAAAATAATGAAAAATAGTAATAATACACATAAAGAAAAAAAATGCTTGGTCTATGGGATAGCAAAGTGATATTTGTCTCAGTTTCTCAGTTTTCTGGGGTTAGCCTTGTGCTTTCCCCTTTCAATCTGTCTCTGGACCCTTCATAACTCCAAGTCTTATTGTCTTACTTGGGGGAAGAAAAAAATGAAAAAAAATGAGAGAGGCTACAAAAAGAAAAACAAAACAAAACCTCCTGCTGACTTTAATCTTGTTCAGCGAGTACTGCTGCTCTTCCTAGATGTCACAGGAAGAGGGTTTCTGGGACTTGCTTTCTTTCCTTCCTATGGTTTTGAAAGGATAGGGATCAGGTCCGTCTACAATATTCAGTTTCCCAGCTTTCAGCCCAGGTCCTCTGTGAGCTGCCAGGCTCAAATCAGCCACTCAGTCTCTGGGCATCCAGTGTGAGCCAGAGACAAGTTGGGTACATGTAGTTCTGCTCAGCTATTCAGCCTCCCAGCATGTGCTGCTGAAAGCTCCTTTGGGACATGCCAGCCACTAATGAGAGCTCCCTACAAAGCTGCTCCCTACCATTCTTAACAAGCTCCCAGCTTTTCATACAGCCCAACTTTCCAGGCTGTCCAGAGACTGTCCCATTCAAGGTCCAATACAGCCAAACTCCTCCCTTGTTCAGGTGTTGCCTGGCACCTAAATTTCTCTGGTGCTGGTATCCATAGTTCTAGTGGATTTGTAACATCTCTGTGTGTTTCCCACCTCATCTCTATTCCCCCCAGCAACTTCCAGCATCCAGGTCCGTCCTGGTGTCAGGCTTCCCTCCCTGCTCTGGTGGGGGGTGGAGCTGGTGATCTAACTCTCCTCCCAGTATTTTGCTGCAGGTGCTGGGCCAGGAGTTGCAGCAGTCTTGGTACCCATGCAGATCCCAGGGATCTTATCATCCCAGCACAATCTTCTCACCATCTCTTTTTCAATCTCCTCTGCAATTTTTGCCTCCAAACTTCATATAAGCTGGGATTCCCTTGGCTGTTTACTCTGCACCTCAGAAGATTGGCTACATGTTCCAGCTGGGCACAGGGAGAACTGGGCTCCACTCCCATGTACTTCACCACCATATTAATCCACATTCATTGTGGTTTTAATTTGCATCTCTCTAATGGTTAGTAATGCTGAGCGCCCCTTCATATGTCTCTAGGCCCTCTTTATGTCCTCCTTGGAGAAGTGTCTGTTCATATGCAAGGCACTTAATTTTCTAAGGTCTGTGTTTCTCATCTATAAAATGGGTGTAAGAACACATTTCTCTAAGACTGTTATGAAAATATGTGCTAAGAATACCTGTCTCATAGGAAATTTCTAATTTATGCTGATTATTGTTATTATTGCAGAAGGTCCACACACTGGCTGTTGCTTCAGTCACTGTGCACAAGAAGACTAGCTTTGAAGCTAATTCCTGTGATGGCAACAATACTGTAGGATAACTGCTTCCTGAGGCGGGCATTTCCTGGGATGAGACTCATATGCTGTGTCCTGGGCTTTCTCAGGGGATATTAATTGAATTTTAGACCTCTTCAGAGTTTGTGTGGGTGTGCGTGCTGCTGTTTTGGTCATGTTAGGAGGGCTTTTCTAGGAGATGGGTTTTGTTCTCTCTTACCAAATCTCCAAAAGGTATAATTTCACTAAGCCCCATCCCCATCTGACTCTTTCCCAATATTCTTGTTTTGACTCATTTTGCTTTAGGAAACTTACTGATATCAGTCATTCTTGAATGATCTGCACTTCTGCCCCTGGCCCAGTTTCCTCTGAAGTTAATAACAAGTCTTGGTTGTGCGTTGACTGGGCTCTGAACCTCTTCCAGTGTCTGTGGCTGTCTAAGGTATTGGAGCCCATCCCACCACCATGGAGTTGGTTCTGGCTTCATGTATCTTTTCCACCAGTCCTCTTGGGAAGAATTACATTTAAACTTTCTGTTTCTGATGTTTAACTGTGAGATATTGTAATAAGGTTTTGTGTTGTGAAATCAGGTTAGAGATGGTGAAAATAGCCCCTCTATTCTGCCAAAACCTACTGTTGGTCTGCATAGGGACAGTGTGAAACTGAGTTAGAAATGTTCATCATGTCAGTACATATGTTTGGAGCCCAATGACACCATTTATTAGACCATTTCCCATTCAGTACCATCCATGAATGCAGTTGCCATCTGTCCAGCTTCTAGTGATGGCCATGCTTATGGCTAAGTGGCCACTGTTCTAACTGGGATGCAGTCTCTGGTCACACAGCAAGGAGCCCTGAACCCACTTCCAGGTGCCAATAGCACCTCTGGCCCCCTGGCTTCACTGAGGTTGTTCTGCTGACATGATGTGGTGTCTAGTGATCTCTGTCATTGGGCAGAAAATTCCTGGGCACAAAGCTTATTTGTTTTCCAATCCCTAAAAATGAGCCTAAAGCATGGTCCCATACTTCTCAGTTAATATTTGTTGATCTGGGTCAAAATGTCCAACATGGTATTTGGATATTTTGGTGGGATACTCTCTGTATTCAAAAAAGAATGCAAAGCTGGCTGTAACCATGAGAGCTGGTTATATATTTATACCTTTGAAAGTTTCTCCTTGCTCAGTGTCTGTAGAGAGATTTTGTTTGAATGTTGGGGGTGACAATGTCAAGTTTATGGCCTTGGCCAAGTGCAGTGAGAGGAGTGAGACAGAGATACAAACCTGTAATCAGGAATTTGATGAAAGTCATTGAAAACCAAAGTTTGGTGTCAGAGGCTGAGCTGGAGAATAATTATACCTCTTTACATAAAAATCAAGTGCAACAATGGTTGACAAGGATTCATCTTCCCCAGTGTCTGAGTTCTAGAGGTACAGGTATGTGTACTGGAAGATGTCTGGACCCATCACAGACCATCAGTTACCTTAATGATCAGTTACTATCATTGGGGATAAAGAAAAACAGGGCACTTAGGCAGCAATTCTGTCTACACAGCATAATGACTTTATCTTTGTCTTGTAATAATTTGGTGCCCAACCCAAGCCTCCCTCGAATGGGGAGAATTTGATGTAATTGTCTTCAGGTTATGGGGTAGGACTTGGGGGACTGTGTGGGGTGATGATTAGGAGCATCAGATGTGGAAACAAACAAATGTTGGTGAATATCCTAGTTTGTGCTTCCTGGCCTTGGGCTTGTTACCTAACCCATCCATCCTGGAGTATCTCTATAGAGCTGGGGTTACAATAAAATACAATAATTTATGTGGGGCCTGATGCATGGCACCATGCTCTATAATTGGTGACAGCAGCGGTAACACCACCAGTCATAGTAATGGGAGTGATGTGGGAATAGTGATGAGGTTCATCATCAGGGGGAAGACATTAAGGAGGAAAGTAAGCCAAATTCAGGAGCCTGGGTGTTGGCAGGAAGAGAAACTCAGGGACACTGGGACTCAGAGGTTTCTGAATGAACTCACAGGCAGAAAGGGAAAGCTGGATGACTGCATGCCAGGATATAGATGGACAGGGTGTCCTGTGGGAACTCTATCTGTGGGTAATATGAAAGTGTGGCTGGTAGATCAAATTAGCATATTACAGTCATTTTCCTTTGGTTCCTTCTTTGAGCATTTTTTACTCTAGTTTAATTTTCCATCTCATCTCAGGTTTGCAATGGGTCATGAAGGAAATTAGTATTTTCTAGATTTATTGGGGTTATATAGCAGTTAAACCTACTGCATCCCAAGAAGTCATTAGCTCTAAATTCCAATTATGAGGTTAAACCACGAATACAAGGTGCCATAAGGAGAGCTATTAGCTTTATGGAGGACACTTGCAGGTGTTCTGACCCTGCATTTAACCAGGTGCCAGGGTGCACTCTTCAGTGTTTAGTGTAATCTTACTTTTCTGTTAGATTACAAATCCCTGAATATAGTGATTTGGTTGCACTTTATAAAAACCTTCTGTGGCATTTAGCACAGTGATCTGTAAGTGAATATTCATTAAGTATATGTTTACTCTTGATTTAAAGCATCACATGAATTTAGGCATCAGCACTGCCCTAAGAGCTAATCACATCAGTATTATACTTCCCGACTCCATTAGATCTTTGGAGCTGCAGATATTTCTGTAGATTATCAAAATTGTCACTACATTTGTTTTTAACAAAATTGGAGCATGCCTTAGAGGATGTTCAATACCAGGGTCCCCATGTCTGCAAGAACATACAGCTGGGGGCTAGCTCAGATAGAGCTGATGCAGAACTTAGCTACACTGGAAGTGACATTTAAATTCACATCTTAAGAACCCAAATTTCTGGGAATTTTCTGGATGGAAAATTAGAAGGGCCTAGAAATGAGGTGAGCTGACCAAAGCAAGTGTGTCTGAATAACCCAGGGAGTGGCACTTCCACTCAGTTCTCAGTTCTCGGTTAACCGCCCCAACAACAAAGGGCAAGGCTGCAATACAACATATGATCCCCAGCTGGCTTCCTGGTGAGTGACTGTGGTCATGCATCTTCCCCACTGGGTTGTAAAGCAGTATTAGAATGAGATTTCATGTTTTAAACCCAGTGACTACATCTTGATTTTAGTGACACTCAGGAGATTACCATTTCTGTTAGATAAATAAGACAGTCTACTGCATACTTTGGGACTCTGTGTCTGTAGTGCTCAGAGCATATGTCTGCCAATGTGAGGTAGGAACTTCCTCTTGGTTTCATCTGGAACCAAGGGTGCAGAGAGGAACAGCAACTGCCGGGACCCCAGCAGGCATGGGTACAGAGTCAGAGTGGTGGGAGATAAGGGCCAGCTGTCAGCCAACTCACTTGAATTGGCTCCAATTCCAAGGAACTTAGTCATTTCAAACATCTTCTATTCTTAACATGAGGTGAGAAATGTCCAATACTGAGTAGGCAGGAACCTGGGTAGGGGGAGTAGGCTAAGACTGGGTATCTGACTCAGGCCTAGGATCCTCAGTCTCACATTATCTGGACTTCGCTCAAAACCAATGTGATCTCTGGCCCTCAGTCAGCCTGACAGTTTCCTTTCTGGAGCTACAAGCTCAAAGTTGATTCATTTATAGGATAAGATTAAAATTTTTCATTAATTGTAAAACCTTAACACCTTACTAAGTTAGAGTCAAAATGTTCCTACAAATCCTTATGTAAACCCATACAATCACATAATGTTTTTAATATTATTTTTTATTTTATAAATACCAGGAGATCCTAATAGAAACTGTCAAAGAAAGCATGCATATTACATACCACAACTTAAGGAATTTATTCAGACCTTTGATAAAAGACCAACACTTATAAATTATTTGGTTTTCTCCAGACAGTGTGTGTTTCTGTAAGTGATAGAATAAGACAGGTTTTGTCATAGAGTTCACAGACTGGTAACAAAGTGATTTTTTAAAATTTTATTTTAATTGTTATTCAAATACAGTTTTCTGTCTTTTACTCCCATCCCAGACCACCCCCACAGTGCTCCCCACCTCCCTCCCATTTCCACCCCCCTTAGTTTTTGTCCATGTGTCCTTTATACTTGTTCCCATAACCCCTTCTCTTTTTCCCCTGAAATTCCCTCCCTTCTCCCCTCTGGTTACTGTCAGCCTGTTTTCTATTTCAGTGTCTTTGGTTATATTTTGCTTGCTTGTTTGTTTTGTTGCTTAGATTCCTGTTAAAGGTGAGATCATATGGTATTTGTCTTACCACCTGGCTTATTTCACTTAGCATAATGCTTTCCAGTTCCATCCATGCTGTTGCATAGGGTAGGAGCTCCTTCTTTCTTTCTGCCACATAGAATTACATTGTGTAAATGTACCATAGCTTTTTGATCCATTCATTTACTGATTGGCAACTAGGTCACTTCCAACACTTGGCTATTGTAAATTGTGCTGCTATGAACATTGGGGTGCATAGGTTCTTTTGGATTGGTGTTTCAGAGTTCTTAGGATATATAATCCTAGCAGTGGAATTGCTGGGTCAAAGGGCAGTTCCAGTTTTAGTTTTCTTAGAAAATTCCATACTGTTTACCATAGTGGTTGTACCAGTCTGCAATCCCACCAGCAGTGAACTAGGGTCCCCTTTTCTCCACAACCTCTCCAACACTTGTTGTTTGTTGCTTCGTTTATGATGGCCATTCTTACCGGTGTATAGTGGTATCTCATTGTGGTTTTAATTTGCATTTCTCTGATGGCTAGTGATATTGAGCATCTTTTCATGTGACTCTGAATCCTCTCTATGTCCTTCTTGGAGAAACATCTGTCCAAGTCCTTTGTGCATTTTTTAATTGGGTTGCTTAACTTCTTTGAGTGGAGCTGTGTAAGTTCTTTGTATATTTTGGAGATTAAACCCTTGTCTGAGGAATCACTAGCAAATATGTTTTCTCATATAGTGGGTTCTCTTTTTATTTTAATGCTGTTCTCTTTAGCTGTGAGAAGCTTTTTATTTTGATGAGATTGCATTTGTTTATTCTTTCCTTTATATGCCTTGCTCTGGGGGACATATCAGTAAAAATGTTGCTGCGTGAGATACCTGAGATTTTCCTGCCTATGTTCTTCTCTAGGATTTTAATGGTGTCATGGCTTATATTTAAGTCTTTTATCCACCTTGAATTTATTTTTGTGTATGGTGTAAGTTGGTGCTCGAGTTTCATTTTTTTGCACGTAGCTGTCCAGTTCTCCCAACACCATTTGTTGAAGAGACTATTTTTACTCCATTTTATGGTGTTGCCCCCTTTGTCGAATATTAACTGACTGTAGAGACTTGAGTTTATTTCTGGGCTCTCTGTTCTGTTCCATTGGTCTATGTGCCTGTTTTTATGCCAGTACCAGGCTGTTTTGATTAGAGTGGCCTTATAATACAGTTTCATATGAGGTATGTGATCCCTCTTACTTTGCTCTTCTTTCTCAAAATTGCAGCTGCTATTTGGGGTCATTTATAGTTCCACATAAACTTTTGAAGTGTCTGTTCTATGTCTGTGAAATATGCCATTGGCACTTTGATAAGTATTGCATTGAATTTGTATATTGCTTTGGGTAATATGGAAAGTTTGATTGCTGTTAATTCTTCCAATCCATGAACACAGTATATGTTTCCATTTGTTTGTGTCTTCCTTGATTTCATTCTTCAGTGTTGTGTAGTTTTCTGCACACAGGTATTTTATCTCCTTGGTTAGGTTTATTCCTAGGTATTTTATTTTTCTTTTTGCTATATCGAATGGAATTTTTTTTCTTGATTTCTGCTTCTGCTGTTTCATTGTTGGTATACAAAAATGCCTTTGATTTCTGGATATTGACTTTGTGTCCCGCTGTTTTGCCAAACTCATTTATTAAGTTGAGCAGTTTTGGGGTAGAGTCTATAGGATTTTCCATGTACACTATCATATTGTCTGCAAACAGTGACAGTTTTGTTTCCTCCTTTCTGATTTGGATGCCTTTTATTTCCTTTTCTTGTTTGATTGCTGTGGCCAAAACTTCCAATACTATATAGAATAGAAGTGGTGAACCTTGTCTTGTTCCTGATCTTAGTGAAAAAGATTTTAGTTTTTGTCCATTGAGTATGATGTTCGCTCTAGGTCTCTCATATATGGCCTTTATTATGTTCAGGAATGCTCCCTCTATTCCCACTTTGCTGAGTGTTTTTATCATAAATGGGCGCTGTACCTTGTCAAATGCATTTTCCGCATCTATTAATTTGATCATGTGATTTTCATCTTTGCTTTTGTTTATGTGATGTATTACATTTACTGATTTGCGAATGTTGAACCATCCTTGCATCCCTGGGATGAATCCCACTTGGTCATGGTGTATGATCTTTTTAATGTATTGCAGGATGCGGTTTGCCAATATTTTGTGGAGGATTTTAGTATCTATGTTCATTGGCGATATTGGCCTGAAGTTTTCTTTCTTTGTTGTGTCTTTATCTGGTTTTGGTATCAGGATGATGCTGGCTTCATAGAAGGAGTTTGGGAGTCTTCCATCACTTTGGATTTTTTGGAATACTCTGTGAAGGATAGAGGTTAGTTCTTGATTAAATGCTCTGTAGAATTCTCCTATGAAACCATCTGGTCCAGGGCTTTTGTGTGTCAGGAGTTTTTTTTATCACTGCTTCAATTTCATCTCCTGTTATTGGTCTGTTCAGGCTTTCTGCTTCTTCTTCATTTAGTTTTGGAAGATTATATTTTTCTAGAAATTTGTCCAGGTCACCTAGGTTTTCAAATTTCTTGGCATACAGCTCCTCATAGTAATTTCTTACACTCCTTTGTATTTCTGTGGTGTCAGTTGTAATCTCCCCTCTTTCATTTCTGATTGTGTTTATTTGGGTCCTTTTTTTTTTCTTGATGAGCCTGCTTAAAGGCTTGTCAATTTTGTTTATCTTTTAAAAAAAAACAGCTTCTGGATTCATTGATCCTTAAAAATTGTGCTTTTAGTGTCTGTGTCATTTAATTCTGCTCTGATCTTGGTTATTTCCTTCCTTCTACTAGCTCTGGGCTGTCTTTGTTGTTCTTCCTCAAGTTCTTATAAGTGTAGGGTTAGGTTGTTTGTTTTAAATGTTTCTATCTTTTTTAGGTAGGCCTGTAATGCTCTGAGCTTCCCTCTCAGGACTGCCTTTGCTGTGTCCCATAAGTTTTGAGTTGTCGTGAGTTCATTTTCATTTGTTTCCAGAAACTTTTTGATTTCTTCCTTAATTTCATTCTTGACCCATTCATTGTTTAATAGCATGCTATTCAATCTCCATGATTTTGAGTGTTTGGGTTTTTTTTCCTCAGGGTTGGTTTCTAATTTCAGTCCCTTGTGGTCAGAGAAAATGCTTGGTATGTTTTAATTTTCTTGAATTTGTTGAGGCTTGTTTTGTGTCCTATCATGTGGTCTATCTTTGAAAATGTTCCACGTGCATTTGAATAAAATATGTATTTAATTTCTTTCCAATGCAGAGCTCTATATATATCCGTTATGTTCATTTCATCTAGGGTGTTGTTCAATGCCACAATATCTTTGTTGATATTTTGTTAGAAAGATCTGTCCATTTTTGACAGTGGGTTGTTAAAATCCCCTACTATAATTGTGTTGCTCTCAATATCTTTTTTGAAGTCCTCTAAGATTTTATTTATGTATTTGGGTGCTCCTATGTTGAGCGCATATATATTTACAATGGTTATGTCTTCTTGGGGAGTCTTCCCTTGAGTAATATGAAGTGACCCTCTGGATCTCTCTTTATGGCTCTTTTTTTGAAGTCTATTTTGTCTGATATAAGTATTGCTACCCCGGCTTTTTTTTTTCCTGTCCATTTGCTTGGAAAATTAGTTTCCAGCCCTTCACTTTCAGTCTGTGTAGGTCTTTTGTCCTCAGGTGGGTCTTTTGTAGGCAGCATATGTGTAAGTCATGCTTTCTTATCCATTCAGCTATTCTGTGTCTTTTGATTGGAGCATTTAATCTATTTATATTTAAGGTTATTATGGATAGATATTTATTCATTGCCATTTTTGTACCTATGTTCCTCTCTGTCTCTCTCTTTTCCCTCCTTTCCTTAGAGCTGTCCCTTTAGCATCTCTTGCAGTGCTGGATTGGTGGATGCATTAGTTTTTAGACTTCTTTTGTCTTGGAAGGTCTTTATTTGGCCTTCTATCTTGATTGAGAGCCTTGCTGCATAAAGCAGCCTAGGTTACAGGCCTTGGTTCTAATTACTTGGAATATTTCTTGCCATTCTCTTCTGGCTTGGAGTGTGTCCATTGAGAAGTCAGCCGCTAACCTTATTGGGGCTCCCTTGTATGTTACTTCCTTCTTCTCCCTTGCTGCCTTTAAGATTCTCTCTTTGTCTTGGAATTTTGCTATTTTAATTATGATGTGTCTTGAAGTGGGCCTCTTTGGGTTCCTCTTGATTGGGACTCCCTGTGTTTCCCGGATTATTGTGACTTTTTCTCTCATTAAATTAGGGAAGTTTTCCATCATTACTTTTTCAAATAGATTTTCTATCCCTTGCTCTTCTTCTTCTCCTTATGGTATCCCTATTATACAGATATTATTACGTTTCATATTGTCTTGCATTTCTCTTAATCTCTCTTCATTCTTTCTGAGCCTTTTTTCCTT
>PVKM010038311.1:0-14156 GCA_004027735.1 Carollia perspicillata
CGAATAGGATGATGCTAGTACACTATGTATTTTTTCATAGTGATTATGGTGTGAGTGCACATTAAGGTTTTGAAATCATTTGTAATGTCTTTCTAGTGAGAATGTAATACACTTTTTCTATAACAATTAGGAAATAATTTGTTAGTGATTTGTCACAAAACATTTTTCACTGACCTATGAAATATTTATATGCAGGGTGAAAAAAGTAGGTGCACAGCAATGAGTATGTGAAACAGAGTTTATTCTTGCATTATTATTTGTGAATTATTGTATTATTTTTCATACAAACAACTGTAAACCTACTGTCCACTCCTGTATACTTTGACACACTAAGAGACTGTATGCTTACCACACTAAGTTCTCTTTTTGTTTATTTAAAAAAAAAATATATCCTTTATTTTTTTCTCAAAATTGCAGCAGCTACTCAGGGTCATTTATGGTTCCATATGAATTTTTGAAGTGTTTGTTCTATGTCTGTGAGATATGTCATTGGTACTTTAATAGTTATTGCATTGAATCTGTTGGAGAGGTTGTGGAGAAAAGGGGACCCTAGTGCATTGTTGGTGGGATTGCAGACTGGTACAACCACTATGGAAAACAGTATGGAATTTTCTCAGAAAACTAAAAATGAAGGTGCCTTTTGACCTGGCAATTCCACTGCTAGGATTATACCCTAAGAACCCTGAAACACCAATTCAAAAGAACCTATGCACCCAATGTTCATAGCAACACAATTTACAATAGCCAAGTGCTGGAAGCAACCTAGGTGCCCATCAGTAAATTAATGGATCAGAAAACTATGGTACATTTACACAATGGAACTCTATGCAGCAGAAAGAAAGAAGAAGCTCCTACTCTTTGCAACAGCATGGATGCAACTGGAAAGCATTATGCTAAGCGAAATAAGCCAGGCAGTGAAATACAAATACCATATGACCTCACCTTTAACAGGAACCTGAATGACAAAACAAACAAGCAAGCAAAAATATGACCAAAGACACTGAAATAGAGAACAGGCTGACAGTGACCAGAGGGGAGCGGGGAGGAAATTTCAGGGGAAAAGGGGAAGGGTTTGCAGGAACAAGTATAAAGGATACATGGACAAAAACTCGGAGGGGTGTGGAAATGGGAAGGAGGTGGGGAGGGCTCGGTGGGTGGGCTGGGATGGAACTAAAAGACAGAAAACTGTACTTGAACAACAATTAAAATAAAATAAAAATTTAAAAGAGAATTAAAAAATTATATCATTTATTGGCTATACTTTCTTGTCTTTTTTGATTTGAATCACTCCTGTGTATTAGTCAGCATTTTCCACAGAACACAGTTAATAGGATGGATGTAGATGTTTAGAGAAAGAGGTTTATTCTAAAGAGTTGGGTCATGCGACTGCGGAGGCTGACAAGTCCCAAGATCTGTGGTCAGAATGTCGGAGGCCCAGGGAAGTGTGGTGAAGCTAATCAACTATCTTTCATTAATCTTCTATCCCACTTTCCTCAGTAGCATATGTGTTTAATTATTGTAATTTTATAAAGAGTTTTAGTAAGTAATGTGGAAAGCCTTTTTTCCATTATACTTTTTTCAAGAAACCTTATTAGTTTTTAACAGATTCAATTATGGCCACCTTGAAAATTAACCTCTCAGAAAGCCTTTGAAATAATTGATGCAAGATTATCTTATACCACCTTATTTAATTCAATAAATATATTTATATATGAATTATTATATATATAAATTTATTTTTGAATATTCTTCATGATTCTTTATACTGCTTTAAATATTACTTTTCTCTGTATTCTATATGATTATTTACATTGTATATAAGAGAAAATTTTATGTATTTAATTTATTTATTGTTTCCTTACTAACTCTGATATTCATTTTTGATTTACCTTTTTATGAAGAAATGTTATTGCCAAAACTGACCCTAAATTTACAACCAAGGTAGAGGAGGGTACATAAAAATTAGTGGATACAACTCAAGCCAAATCTTTTTGATGAACAAAACAGAACAAAAATGTAAATGTTTCATGAATTTTACAAGGTATTAATTCAACTTCATCAGGACAGAAAATATTTTCACCAGAAAAATTATTAATCATGAGTATACTTAGGGTTAATACTAATGTCAACTAACTTAAGAGGCATGTACAAAATGATAAGGCAGTGAAATTGTTGAGGTATATAAATTTTAAAGTTTACCTTAATAATTTCAAACCTTATGTTCTATTTTCCTGAAACAGAAATACAAATGATATTATATAGAAAATAATACAGCATAAGAAAATTCAATTGTTATGTGAGAATTTTCATTGTATTATATTTAATTACTTTAAAGTTACTCTACCTTATAAATAAAGTGACCCATGAATGGTCACTCGCCTTGCTCCACATACTCACTGTTTTTATGATCCCTTCACATTTAGTGATGCTTTCAGATCAACATTATCATTTTCCTTTCTGGTTTTTGCCAAGTAATTTAGGAATTTTATAGAAACACATCGTTTCATAAAACTAACAGCTTATCTTCTAGTTCATCTGTAGAGTTTATGCAGCTCAGGCTCCACCAGGAAATGGAAGGGTGCTGTACACTGGTATGATTTGCTTGACTTACAGGACTCTCACTATCCATTTTGAATAATTCAGCCTTTGACACTGCTTTTATAGTAATATTTTATTAATGTCTACACTAGTTCATATTGTGAATTGGTTTGTAAATATCTTTTGGGAAATCATAGCTGATGGTCAATTAGTCGTCTATGGTTTAGACTGCCTTTGATAAACTGTCTCAAATTTTATATTAATTGTTTCATGGTATTTTGCATATATTTATTAAATATAAATAGACAAGAAAAAGATGATTTCTCCCTGCTATGTGAGGATACTACAAGAGACCAGATCCTGCAAACCAGGAATGGGGTACTTACCAGACACCAGGCATGCTGGCACCTTGACTGTGTACTTCCCAGCCTCCAGAACTGTGAAAAGTAAATGTTGTTCCAGAGGCCTCCAACCTCTTCCTGCCCACTGCGGGGCAGACAGAAACACGAAGCAGAGCTTAGGCAGTAATGCTATGGACAGATGGGGAAGAAAGAGGTTGAGGACCCCTGGTTTAAACCACCCTGTTTGTGGTATTCTGTTATAATAACCTGAACTAAGACAGAACTATTAGTCAATCATGGTCACATGACCATCTTACCATAATTTTACTCTGACCAACATCAACAAGTTTAAAGAGTAAACAAATCAAAATAATCAGGTGTAAAAAAATTGTATGTTTTAGGTTTTTTTTCATTTTTACATATGTTATCCCACACTACTCTCTTAAAATATAATACAATATTTTGTGCAAATACACTGGCATTGAAAGTGGAAATTTTTAGAGCAAAATTTATAAATAAATCCAAATGACATAAATTCTCTACTTGTCCTATATATGACAACCATGACAATTTTAATTAGAAGGTACCAATCATGAATTCTATTAAAATAAATGTTAGTTCATATCGTTGAAGTTACTCTAAGTTGCAATATAATGATTGCAGCCAGACTAATGAGTTCACAAACTCCTTGATTTTATTCTCTGTTGCATCCTCTCAGTACTAAAATAATAGGATCTTTCCAGGGTAGAAACCTATTAGTTTTATTACTTTTTCTTATTGTGTGACTTCCTTTGTAGTGCCATTTCTCTCTTTTCCATCATGATACAGCACACACAGACATTTTCAACACTGATTTAATTTAATAAGAGAATTGGTTAATTAGTAGGCTATTAAAATAATCATTACACATGGTTTCACTTTGTGGCTATTTATCCAAAACAAAATATAAAATAGTGTAGTATTAGTTATTGTGTTCTAGATGCAAGTTTTCTTTCTACTTTAATCTTAGTTCAGGTGATTATATATAATACAGCCCCCAAATTGTCAAAAATGAAAAATGTTTATTATTTACTTGTTCTGAATCCTAGACCAAATAAGTATTAGCTAGGACTGTTATGGAGTGAAAAGTAATTCATTTCAGTCTGCTAACTACATTTTTCTAGACCAGGGGCCAATAAACTTTTTCTGTGCAGGACCAGATAATAAATGGTTTATACTTTGCAAATCATAAAATCTTTGTGCAGCTATTCTACTTAGGAATTGTAGTATGAAATAAGTCATAGACAATATGGAAGAAAATGGGCATATTTGCATTCCAATTTTTGTACACCAAGAAACAAATAACAGGAACAGAAATCAGGAAAAAATCCCATTTGATATAGTAACAAGAAAAATAAAGTGCCTAGAAATAACTTAACCAAGGAGGTAAATGACCTATACTTGGAAAACTACACAACACTGAAGAAAGAAATTAAGGAAGACACAAACAAATGGAAGCATATACCAGGTTCATGGATTGAAGACTTAACAACATTGAAATGTCCGTACTACCCAAAGCAATTTACAGATTCAACACAATCCCAATTAAAATACCAATGGCATATTCACAGATATAGAACAAACATTTCAAAAATTTGTATGGAACCTTAAGCGAACCCAAAGAGCCACAGCAATTTTGAAAAAGAAGAACAAAGTAGGGAGGATCACAATACCTGATATCAAACTAATGTATAAGTCCATGGTAATCAAAATAGTCTAGTACTACCATAAGAACAGATGCATAGATCAATGGAACAGAAAAAAGAGCCTAGAAATAAACCCAAGTTTCTGTGGTCAATTAATATTCAGCAAGAGGGACAAAAGCATAAAATGAAGTAAAAATAACCTCTTCAACAAATGATGTGGGAAGATCTGGACAGCTACATGAAAAAAAATGGAACTTGATCACCAACTTACACCATACGCAAACATAAACTTGAGATGGATGAAAAACTTAAATATAGGTTGCAACATCCTAAAAGTCCTACAGGAGAACATAAGCAAGAAAACCTCAGATATTCCACACAGCAATATTTTCATCAGTATGTCCCCCAGAGCAAGGGATATAAAGGAAAGAATAAACAAATGGGACTTCATCAAAATAAAAAGCTTCCCCATGGCTAAAGAAAACACCAGAAAAATGAAAAGAGAACCACCATCAGGGAAAATATATTTGCAAATGATACCTCAGATAAGGGTCTGATCTCCAAAATATATAAATAACTCACAGGACTCCACTCCAGGAAGACAAACAACTCAATCAAAAGGAGGCAATGGACCTGAACAGACACTTCTCCAAAGAGGACATAAAGAGAGCCCAGAGACACATGAACGGATGCTCAGCATCACTAGTCATCAGAAAGATGAAAATTAAAACCACAATGAGATACCACTTCATGCTGGTCAGAATGGCCACCATAAACAAATCAACAAACAACAAGTGCTGGTGAGGTTGTAGAGGACAGGGAACCCTAGTGCATTGTTGGTGGGAATGGCAACTGGTACAGCCACTGTGGAAAACAGTATGGAATTTCCTCAGAAAACTAAAATTGAAACTACCTTTTGACCAAGCAATTCCACTGCTGGGATTTATATCTTAAGAATCCTGAAACACCAATTCAGAAGAACCCATGCCCCCCAATGTTCATAGTAGCACAATTTACAATAGCCAAGTGCTGGGAGCAACTTAAGTGCCCATCAGTAAATGAGTAGATCAAAAAACTATGGTACATGTACACAATGGAATACCATGCTTTATAAAGAAAGCAGGAGATCCTGCCACTCACAACGGAATGGGTGGATCTGGAGAGCATTACGCTAAGTGAAATAAGCCAGGTGAAAGATAAATACCATATGATCTCACCTGTAAGTGGAACCTAATCAACAAAACAAACAAACAATCAAAATACAACCAAAATATAACAAACAAGCAAGCAAAATATAACCAAAATATAACTTCACTGAAATGAAGAACAGAGTGACAGTAACCAGAGACGAGGTAGGAGGGGAATAAAGGAGGAAAGAAAGGGAAGGGTCATCAAGAAACATGTATAAAGGACACATGGACAAAGCCAAAGGGGATTGGGATGGAGGGTGGGAAATGAAGATGGGTGGGGCTGGGGGTAGTTTTGGGGAGTAAATGGAGACAACTGTACTAGAACAATAAAAAAAATAAAATAAATAAATAAATAAATAAATAAATAACTTTATTTATGGAAAGGCATAGTAGATTTTGCCCATGAGCTGTGATTTGCCACTGCCAGGCCTAAACCCTGATATATTCCTGTCTTTCTGTCTACTCTTTTTATTTATTTATTTATTTATTTATTTGCTTTCCAACTGTATTATATATTCAACTATATATCTCAAAGTCATGCCTTTCACACTGATGCTTTTCCAGTATGCAACATTACTGTGTTCTGTTTTACTGTATTCTCAGCACCTCTACTTTGTTGTCTGAGAGGCATTCTCACACTAAACATGTCCAAAACTGAAAACTTGATACATCTTTATTCAGCGATAAGATGCTCCTTCTAGGATGAAAATAAACAGAAGCCATATGCTTCCAGTTTCTTGGGGTAAAATGCCTAGATTTATCTTTTAGTCTTTTTTCTCTTTCATTCCAGAACCAATCGATTAGGAATTTCTATAGGCTCTACATTTACAGTACATCCAGAATCTCATCTTTTATCTTCACCTCTTTGCTACCACTCTAGTTTGGACCACTATCTCCTCTCTGATGTATTGTAACATCTTTCTAATTTTGGCTGACCTAATAAGTTTAGAATTGGATATTTTAATTTAAAGAATACATCAAAAAATAAATTAGAGAAGTCCAGAAGGAAGCTGGATTTCTGTATGCGATAATATCTGTTACAAATCCTAGATTATAACCAGACAGTAGAATAATTGACCATTATACTGGTACTTTTATTTATAGTTTTCTATGTAATTTTCAGAATTGTTGACACAGGACAGTTCTTGTAATGTTAAAGATAGAAGTTTGTTTGCTTTTATAGAAGAAGGGATACAATAAAAGTAAATGCAGTAAATGAAAAATAATCAGTAAGAAGTATTTCTTAAGAGAATAAGAAATAAAACTGTAGATGCAAGTTTGAGGTAGAGTTATTGTTGAGTGTAATCTCATTTGTTTAAATATTGCAACTTTTTATTATTTTTAGGCTGTTACAATTGTCCCAATTTTTGCCTCTTTTCCTCCCTCTGCCCAGCCAACAACACACTTCCATAGTCGATCTCCACACCGTTGTCCATCTACATGGATCCTTCATACATGTTCTTTGACTAATCCCTTCACCCTCTTTCAAACAATCCCAACCTCTCCCCTTCCTTCTACTGCCGTCAGTCTATTTCATGATTTTATGTCTCTGATTCTATTTTTCTCATATTTTGTTTTGTTCATTAGGTTCTTCTTTTGGGGAAGTCGTATGGCATTTTTCTTTCACCAATTGTCTATTTCACTTAGTATAATAGTCTCCAGTTCCTTCCATGCTGTTTGAAAACATAGGAAATTTTTTCTGCTGTGTAGTATATTAATGTACCACAGTTTTTTAATCTACTAAATTCTAGTTATATTCACAATACATATAATTTTGAGATATATTTATTTGAATTATGCTATTTATAAAACTATATTTACCATTTTTGAAACATGCCATTTGAATCGATGCATTTTGCTTTAGTTAAAATAAAATTAATCAAATTGTAAATGTGGATTTATAGTTTTAAACTTCATGATGTCTTTTTTAAAAAAAATAGATCCCTACTTTTGTGTTGATTTGAAGTATTTTCTTCTTCTAAAATATAATTCCTTTATTATTAGATCACATCAGTAAGCTCATCACCCACTCAAATCCTCTAAATTAGTTTCTTATGGAGTATTTCAATATACAATACTCACCTAATTTTAAAAGTTCTATGACTCACTATAGGTTGTATATAACAATATTATGCAAAGTAAAAATAAATAAATTTTAGATATGTATATTTAAATCAAGATCTACCTAAAAAAAGAAGGGAATGACTATTTAAAATGTTTAAATATTATAACCTAATGTTATTAATATGAATTTTGCTATAGAAAATTAATAATGTTAAGTTTCACTTTTATAGTTAAATCAACAGCTAATTACTTATCAAAATGAGCAAAGCATAATAATATTTTTAGTAAGAAATCTAATAATGCCATCACCTTTTAGAAAGATAAAGGTATTTATTTAAAAAAAAATAAGAGAGAGAGAATTGATCTTGTAAGAATCACTATACTAGGATAGAGATGAATTAATACACTTTAATATATTTTTGCTCATAGATGAAGGCTAACAAAACAGAGAGAAAGAATAAAACATACTATGGAAGCAGTATACTGCTAATACAAATGCACAAATATGAGTGTTATTTAGAAAATAAATATGCAAGTCAAATATCAAATTATTGAGGACGACATTTAAAGTAAGTAAAATTTCAACAAAAATAAGTCAATTAGCTGTCTAGACATTCACTTATGCCTCATGCTTAAATCACATCTCCAGGGATTATGCATGTGATGAGTAAGTCACCCAGTAGTGTTTGGGATTGAGGAGCTTTTATTATTATTATTCTTTTATAGCCATAGTCTTCAAATGGTGTTCATTTTTCAGCATTTACATGACAGTTATGCTATGTTTCATTTTCTGGTTATTTATTTATTGCCATCATCTTATTCCAGGTTACCATCAGATAACATCCAGGGTGGGGCAAAAGTGGGCTTACAGTTGTATATGAAACAGAGTTGATTCTCATATTGTTATTTAGTAATTATTGCATTATTTTCCATACAAACAATTGTAAACTTACTTTTTCCAACTCTGTATTCTAAAAGATAGCCTTCTAACTTGGATTTGATAAGTTATATTTTTTATTTTGATTGTAAATTAAGCCTCAAAATAGAGTAATTGCAAAGAAAGGTACCACTGGCAATCTCTTTGGCAGGCCAGCTCTAGTTCCTAGTCCGTATGACTTGTGAGGTAGACGAAAGGGGGAGGGAGAAAAGGAAGAGGGATGCTTGGGCAATGCTCCAATCAGTCTACATTTCAGTTGATATCAAATAAGCTTTTTGTTGAATCTTTCATCTTTTGTAAATAGTACTTTACATTCTAATCTACACGTATTCTGATACTGCCTTGTTAGCTGTGAGAGAGAGACCCTTATGTCTTAAATGACACGGCACATTTTTAGAAATGTGTTACTTTCTCTTATATCTACTCAGATATCTGGGGAAAACCTGTTAAACAGTGCAATAATCTGATATCAAAAGCTTAACATGAAAACACATGGCCATTGAGATTTTAAAACAAATTTAGTGTAACATCAATAATCACAAATGCTAAGTACGTGGCAGATAATGCCTTGCATACGTTATGGGAACATGAAGTTGCAGAGTGGTGTCCTTAACAGTCCCAGGACCCTGGAATCAGATACACGAAGGTGAATCCCGCTGTCAGTGGGAAACTAAGTGGTTTTGGTACTTTAAAATTTGTTTGAATCTCAGCTTCCACACATGGTGTATACAGATAACAATACTGACATCATAATTCAAGATTGTTTTCTATAAAATTCTAGGTTCGTTGTAGGAGCAAATAAATAAATAAATCCCTGGCTTATTATTAAGTGCTAATGCATAGGTATTTTTAATTATTCTGGTTCTCAGAAATTGTGTTCTAAATTTCAGTCTTTTTTCAAGCATGGTTTGCTTTATTGAAGTGAATTATTCCCACTCTCAGAAAAAGCTTCTTAATCTATATTTCTATAGAACTAATCTGTCAATTCAAGGAAAGGGAATCTAAGGCATAAAACTCTAATCAAATAAGTAAAATTTGTGTTTGGGATCTCTTAACCATTCAAAGAAAGGAGATTAAAAAAGAATCCTGCTTGCCTTCCCTGAAATGATTTACTTGAATACAGGCCAGTCCAGAGAAGGCCACATGACAAACAGCCTATCCTTGCTCATTATATAAATCACGTGGGTTTAATCTTGAGGAAAGTGAAGCAGGGCTAAAGTTTTCTGTTTTACCAGTGAATCCCACTGGGTATTAATAAGTAGTGCTTATTCTAACCTGCCAAGAAGGGCATGTGGAGAAAGAATCTAGGGCAGGCCAGCTGATAGCTGAGGCCATTTAAATTTAAATCCATGATAAGAACTATGATTTTAAATTAAAATCCCTATTCCCAATGCTATCAAAGATTCACCAGTATTGGCTGAATTCCTAAATAGGGGCTTGCCTACTCTTCTCTGTCCAATAGAACCTCTGTCTCTGAAGAGTATCGCTGAGTACCCCCACTCCCAACGGGCCTACACTTTGAGTGGAGAATTGGCTGGACATCCCTGTTGTTGGCCAATTTATTCTCACTAGGATTTGATTAAGAGTACAGTAAAGTTTAAGGGTGTGTGTGCATGCATTTGTACACACACACATGTTTCACATATATATGTATATTCTATTTCAGGTAATATAAATTTTGCCAAATGCCTTCTTACCCCTTATATATAATTCCTTGCCATTCGCTCATCTGACATAATACCAACTTTTTTTGCATAGTCTTGAAGTCTTCCTTTCAATTTCCTTGAATATAAACAATTAAAGGAGGAATTTAATTTGTATCTGAGCATTCTTGTTCTATGTACACAGGTATACATTAACATATTTGGCTGAAACAATATTGAATATATTCTAATTGGTACCGGACTTGACATTCTTCCAAGGATGATCTGTCTCACCTAAAAATTGTCAAACTAAAGCTTTAAACAACATAAAGCTGTGACAATTCATGGACTCATAAATAGATGTGAGACAGTGAGGTAAAATAAAGAGGCATAAAAGCTAACATTTATAATACTTTGCTATTAATTTTAATACATGAGTCACTAGAATTACCCAAATCATTTATATGTACTCAACTATAAAGCAAGTTCAATCACTACAAAAAATTGAATAAACCGAAATGTTCTGCTACTGTTAACCCTACTGTTCTGTTACTGTTTTGATAGACCTCCTACTAGGTAGATAGATCAGTGTGGTGTCTAAATTAATCCATCAGCTTCCTAGCAGAGAAAGGAGGCTCATATGCTTTGCTCATGTTACTGGGTAGGGAGAACACCTAGGGGCAGTGTTTCAGGAGTTGTAGAAAAACCAGTATCAGCTGACAGAGAGAAAAATGAAGAAGTTTCTGAACACTTCATGTCTGTCTCACTGTTGTCCACTGCATCACAGTGGCGTCTGTGGAAGTTAACAAACCTATGTCAGGCAATGACCTTCATAAATCATTCTACTACTATTTGGAAAACAGCACATAAGAGAAAAAGCAGGTTTTTCTAAATTTCTAATCCTAATAAATCTGCAATGACAATATAAACCCAGCTCTTCATTTAGTGATAGAACGAAGACAGTACTCTAGGTGTGCTCTTCTGATTCTGACTATGGTACTCGAGCATTTTCCTGGGTTCCCTAACTGTGCTCCTCTATGCAGGGTTACAGGGTGTCCTGCAGTACGCCTTACATGTGCACAGTGTTAGAAAGGGTTTAACTCTACTGCCTTTTCTCTGTTCTTTGTTGGTATGATCCTCCCTTTTGATTTCCAGACACTAAATCTAGCATGTAATATACAAAGTAAAAACTAAGGCATAATTTCAACCAGTATAAACCATTTTCCAATGCATTCCTTTGTGGTCTGTTTAGTCAGCAAGCATAGCTTTCATTCACCTTTAAATTTCCTAATACCATAAAAACTAAGAGAGCCATTCCTGTGGGATTTTGTGTGCCCTAAAAAAGGGCATATGATAGGGAATGATTCTATTTGGTTCTATTTCACCCAGTGATCATAACAATACCTTTTACACATAAACAGAACTTTACAGTTAAAAACCTCCCATATTTAGTCTTTTGATTCTTTTAGCCTCTTTTAGAAAAGAAAAGCTAACATCATACCCTCATTTTATAGATAAAAAGACACAGGAGACAAGCAGGGTTAAGTGACTCACAAAAAGCCCCACGGCTATCCAGGGTGGACTAGGGACAAGAAGCCCTGCCCTCTGCTAACCCAGGGCCCCTCCAACCCGAACACTATTTTTACCCAAGATCCCGCTTTACGAAATGGGCGTTCCATCTCTATAATATGTGAGCGACTCATGTCTGCTGCTTGAAAATCTTTAATTTTTCTATAGTTAGCATACTTAATTGCACATCGTAGGAATTGAGTAAAACAATATAAACACAAGGGGCCAAAGTTAAGCCTCATTAAACACATGAAAATGGTCACATTTTACAATTAATGCTGTATTGTTCACTCCATTTTATTTGGGGGTAACCATGAACTAAAACTCCAAATGTTTTAAAGAAATCACAGAGATGCATCTATTAAGATGAAGGCATTATATTGACAAATAATCTGTATGTGTAAATAAGTTTGTTGAATATATGACCTTCACTATGTAAACATTAAGAAATGAGTGTTTCTGAGGAATTCTATTTAATTGATCAGCATGTATTAATTAATTAAATTTGTATAAAGTTAAGTTTGAAAGTCTGTGAGCCACAAATATAAAGTACATAAAAAACAATTAGACAATGGCCATCAGAACTTTAGATTTATCCAAAATATACCTAAGAGCTGGCTCTCATTCTAAGTAGAACTTGGAAATATTCTATAATTGTTTATGCCAAAAAACAGCAGGATGCCTTTAGTGCAAACACACAGAAAATATAAAAACTTAGACAAAGCTTTAATTTTGCTCTCTGGGGTTTGTTCATCCACAAGTTAAAGTTTTGGTTTTTTCCCCCCAGAGTGCACCCATTAAATGCCAATGTAATCAATATACCCAACATTTGCAACAAGGGTATGCTGGAGTACTGACAACACCTTACTTGATTAGTTGATTTTGAAAAATGCTTCACCCTTAGTCCTCCAAATGTCTACCCTCAGGAAAATAAACTCCGTAGAGGTTGTATCTTTAAATCATAGTTACACAGAACATAAACAAACGACTTGATCCCATTTTTAGTGGATTCCCCTCAGCAATCTCAGGGCTTCTCAAAGCAAAACATATTGGCAAAGGCACCTTTGTTTTTTTCCAGTTTTTTTTCCTAGCAGATTGTTGTGCTTAGACAAAGTGAAAGCAACCGTACGGTTCTGAGGGATGTATAAAAAGACTGTGCACTCTAGACGGCCTGGTGGTCTCTTTCCCCTGCCTGCCTGCTGCCCCTTTTGCTGCTCTAGGGATAAGCCAAGACCTCGTGATTATGGGATGCATTTATACAGAATAAGAAGTCCACAATCAACAACTGATTACAAGAGCTGATATCCTAATTCACACTTTCAGGCCTGGTCTGGAGTGTCAGCTGTCCCTGGAGACTCCCAACAGTCTGGCATCAAAGCCCCTTCCAGGAGCTGTTTTTTCTTCCATTTTGGCTGATTTCTTAAAATGTCAAATGCAACAAGCCTGCTGGAGTGAGAAATAATTTAGTCTCAACCAATTTGTGTTTCATTGGCATTTCTTCCTTGTTATTGTTTTACCATTAGGTTTCCATTAATGAGACTTAGCATGGCTCCAGGCTTATTATGCAACATTGGAATGTAAAACTTGTTTTCTGGGTATGTTCAGCAACCCGACATTCAGGCTCTCAAAAGAGTAGTAGCAAAATGACTTAAGTGCCATATAAATGAAGCCAAAACCCACATTTATTCTGCATTCGTGTTACAGACTATTCCAAGCAACATTTTCCTGACAGGCCTGTCTTGGCTAGATCCAAAACACTGGAGCCCACTGTGAGGATCGGCAGGTCACAGGAGGCAAGAGGTCTGTTCAGCACTTCGGAATCCAGCAGCCTTGGCCACCGTTTTTTCTGGAATAGAGAGAGAAGCAAGTGGTTTGCTGGGTTTTCTTACTGAGTACCACTCTGCACACATTGAATTTTGTTCTCTAAGGAAATTTTATGGAATCGGCTCTATGTTTATTACAAGAGATGTGGTGCAATGAAAGCTTTCCAGGGACACATGTTTTGTTCATGATATATGGAAATGGTTGTAAAGACTCACCATTCATGTTCAGAAGTATTTACTTCACATATGAATCATGAGTGAAGATCTATGTACAGTTGTCCCTCCTGTGCTTCTTAGACAAAATAACTAAGTAACACCCTCAATTTTATTTAATTCATCAATCTAATAGTTTGTCCTAAAATGGGA